>CM076581.1:84586720-84784058 GCA_034641835.2 Pinus albicaulis | reverse complement strand
TTATACATCAAGGCATAATCTCTATACCTTGTGTTATCACTCAGGTTTTCCTAGAAGTTGTGTAAGAGGAAAGTATACCCGAGGTAACCACAAACCAACCTTTTAGATGCAGAATCTAGCCAATCTGCATCCAGAGAGGGCTCTCTCTTTATGATTTATCTTTGTTCTTGGAAAGTTTTAGGCTAGTTATAGATTCAAGAGTTTGTTTTGGTAAAATGGTGGAATCCACAAACTAAGGGAAAGGTTGAGAGCTTTCAGTCCATTGGGCTATGGAGTCAAAGGATGGCTTTACTGAATTTCTATTCTAGGCACAAGATGGTATTATAGGGCAAGATAGCTAGACAGAGAACAATCCTTAAAATTTAAAGTGGATGGGATGATCTTGAAGGGATGAAAGGCAGCTAAGAATCTTTCACCATGTTCAAAAGAAAGAAATGAGATGACTACAAACAAAGAGCAATGAAGAATTCTTTATTATAGTAATCAATAGTGTTTAAATTAGCAAAGCAAGAGCATTTAAGAATTCATGCTTATAACCAATTTAGAGGAAAACATTAAGAACAATCACATCTGAAATCAGAGTACAATTAAGTAAATTCTGATTCAATCCTTTGTGTAAATTATTCAGAAATGGACATAATGATATTATAAACTGATAAAAAACTTAAGACAAAGGGTAGAAAGACTTATTGAACTGCAGTCCAACACATGAATCCTGCAAAAAGTCTTGTACTTCAAATCGTCATCCAGTAAGCCACGAATAAATTTCTCCAAAATGCTTTTATTCCAAAAATCTCAATGTTACAACAGAGTAATAGAATCCACCCCAAATTCTTCCAAGAGTGGAGTATTTATACAAATTCTAAACTAAAATATCTTGAAACAAATATCAAAATTGGTTCACAAATCTCTCCAACTATTTACATAAATAGAACTAAAGTAAAGGACACTCAAACTATTTGGCACTATTTTTGATGGATAAGTGATGAAAAATAGGAGAATTCGAATTTGATCCAACTCTTATTTGATGATGAGGCATCCAAGTCACTAACTGCTTCCTTTCTTTGTGCAATCTGCTCCAACAATTCTGCAAACTTGGGGTCCAATGATATCTTCGTATTTATCAATCCGTAATAGATATGTAAACAGTGAAAGAGGTTATTGTGGATAAATATGTTGGTGAGATAAACCTCTTTCACTTTTCTAAAATTCCTCTCCAGATGTGCATAATATTCTCTGTAAACAATATATGTAAAACAGAGTTTTACAGAGTCTGAAAAATGGCCTGTAAAGATACGCATGTATCTCTCATTATAAGATCACTGTGAAAAAACTGAGATAGGTTTTTGTAGATAGTTCTCTGAGAAACAAAAACCTCTTTCAGTTTTATAAAATATATTTCTAACTGGCCACAATATTCTCTGCAAAATGATGACTTAACAGGAATTTTCTGCAAAAAATGCTTTCCAACATTGTTTAATATTTCCAAAACCATAATGGCTGTTAGCAAAGTGAGAGAGGTTTTTGTAGATGGACCTTTTACGAACATAAACCTCCTTCAGTTTTTTAAAATTCATCTTGTATTGATCACAATAGTTTCTGCAAAACTATGACTAAAATATGCAATTTCTGCAAAAATGTTCCTTCTTGTTATGTTTTTTCATCTTTTTACTTTCTTGCTCTTTTGACTGTTTTACTTTCACTTTAGACAAAATTCACTATTGGTGAAAGTATTCTCATCTCTTTTTACCATTTTACTGCCTTCTGTATTTACTTTTACTGTTTACCTTTGACTGCTCTGTAACTTCATTTTAACTTTCACTGACTTTTACCTGATACACTTTAACCACTGATACTCTTTAGCTGTTATGCTTTTACTATCCTTGTAGATTCTCATTTCACTTTTACCATTCACTGTGCACATTTCATCATTTTAATCTCTCTTTGAATTTGTATACAAACTGTTTGTTGAATGAAGATATTGAATTAAAATCTGAGAATTTGGAGTAAACAATTTTGTCAACTAGTATTGAAATTGTTGGTCCAAATCCATATTCGGATGGTAACCTGCTAAAATCAAACAATTTGTTAATGAAATCCAGGTCTCTATGAGGGGCGTTCAATGGGGCAACGTTTAAAGCCACAGGAGCTTCCATTTTGGTTCTTGTGGATTCAAAATGGAAATTTGGCTAATGGTGAGGAATTGAGTGAATTCACGGGAGAAACAGGTCAATTTGCATGTTCGGGGGGAAAAATTCACAGTTTAAAACTCAGGGAATGATCTTAGGACTAAGATTTAAACACTGATTTCAGTGAAAAACAAGGAAAACAGAGTTTCATTTGAAGTTCGGGGCGTAATAGGATAAATACCTGTTTTTGGACGAAAATTGGCTTTTAACAGGTATCAGGCGATGGCGGGAGTGTACTCGAACACAAGTGCAGTGGAATCTTGGAGTGAATTGGTCAATTGCAGTGAAAATTTGAAAATCGCAGCGGGAGCTCTGTCGTTTTTAGAATAACGAAAATAACAGGAAAAACACGAAAAATGGCTTTATTTACAAGTCAAAAGGGTTTTTATTTTTTCGAGGCGTGACGTCATTGACGTACGGGAGTGACGTGTGCAAGGTCGGGTGGTAAGCGGTAAGCGGGAAGTCCCCGCACCGCTTTTGGTCGAGGGCGGTATTGATCGCGGGGGGAGCGATTCCATAGGATAATCGCCACGTGGATGGTTGACTATTCAGAAACCACCCATCCCCCGCTGGTTAAATTGCTGACAAGGGATGGGCAGTGAGATCAACGCTGGCCATTGATCTGCGGGAGGCTGATCCAATGGCTAGCGCGATGGGAAGATGGGCGGAGGTTTCGCGTGGGCCCCGTCGTACTTTAAAACACTTTTAAATGTTTTTAATCGCTCCGGGGGCTTTTTAACTGGCGGAAATAGTTATTAATTAGTCCAGATGACATAATTAATCCTATATGCATACTGAACAGGGTTGCGGCGGGGTTTGCTTAAGCGGAATGCCACGTGGACAGACCACGGTGGCACAAATCTTTCGCAAAGTTTTATTGATGTTTTTGGTATTAAACACACATATTGTATGTCTAACATTTTTATATATATTTTATTATATGATGAATTAATTAATACAATTATTTCACCATAGGGGCGGGATTTATGTATTATGCTATATTTTTAACCAAAGGGCTTTTATAGGCGGGTTTTAATGAGTTGTAGGGAGATAAATACTTTGGTTAAAAAATTATAATAAAGGGGTTTTTTGGAGTATATATAAAAAGGGGAGTTATATACTTAGGAAAGGGTATTTCACTAGGGAGTTTAATATAGTAGAATTAAATGTTAATATGGCAAAGGACAAGGAAAATCAAAACATCTTTGTACATCTAAGAAAGTGATAACTTGTGAAGTAAATTGCAACATTTTATCTTCAACACTTTAAACTTAGAATAACAAGTTATTTTGAGGAATTTTATGGAATGTTGCATCAGTTTCCTAAGTAAAATAGGATTTTACTTAGGAAAAAGTTAAAGATGGAAGATAACAATGATGAATTATTTCAAGTGCTTAGGTCTTTTTTGATCATTAGGCCGAGGGTCCGGTCCCTCCAGAAGTCAAGGAAATGCCTTGAGCCCCTTTGATTTCCAATTACCTTAGTACTTTTGGGGAAATTAGTAAAACTCTTGAGGGGGAAAAATGATGGGGGAGGTTAATGAATTTGACTTTGCTTGCTGTGATTTTTCAGTGTATTTTCTGCTTCAGTACTTTTGATGAAGTAAATGATTAACTAACATGTAGCAGCACCATTCATCAGATAACATTTTGCAGCACTATCTACCTACCCTATCTACTTAACACTACCATTTTGTCTTCTTTATTAGGGTGCATTTAGACTTGCAAACCCTGATCAATCTTTTCTTTTTACATGATGAATCTATCTATTTCTACCCTTAGTACATCCAAGGGCTCAGATTAAACTGTTGAGCACCTTTTATTCACTCTACCTAGCTACTTATCTGCCAAGATTAAACTGTTTGGCTAGATATTTATTCTCTAATCTATAACATGAAATTGAAATATGACTAAGCCAAGTTTAAACAATTTGACTTATTCATGAATTGTGGCAAAGCTGCACACAATTGATTTATTACAACAGTGAAATAGCAGTGGCATTTGGATTTGCACACTTTCCTTGGTCTATTTTTTGCTTGGGGTTCATTTCTTTCACTTTTTTGACCATTTTATTCTTTTTACCCTTTGATCTTTCTTTTAGGGTATACCCTCTTTACATTTTTTTAACTTTTTTTGATTTTTTGGTTTTCAAGAATATGGAACACCTTTGCTCAAGTAAGAAGGTTTGAACATATTCCATACTTCCATCAAGACAATCATGAAAGATGACACCTATTGGTATAGGAGGCTAACACTGGCTCCACTTGGGGATGGCTTTTCCTTGTGGAAAGTCAAGAACAGCAGGTCAGATGCCTCAAAAATGTCTTCAGTCTGAACATGTAATCTCCTTCTTCTGGTAGCTTTATTGTATATATGATAGTGCAACTTCTGAAGCTTAGGGCCTTCTCCTCAGGCTTCAACTCCAGTAAGTTACTATCCATTCAAAACTTAAAACTTTGTTTCCCAGTTGGAAATCTTCTGCATTGTTCCAATCCCAAACATGCATTTGCTGTGGTTGAAAATCTTGAATTGAATATAGTCCTTTTTCTGCAACCTGAAACCTGATTTGAAACTTAAAACAACACACAAAAATTTTCAAACCAACTTAATGAAAAACTAGCTGAAAATTGAAAACTAAAAAAAATGCTCAAAATTCTGAGCTTATTGGCACTTATCTACTTACTCTAATCTACTAAAAATCTTATTGAATCAGGTAATACAAAAATTCCAATGAAGCCAATCAAGTAGCTGTAAAAATAAATGGATAACTTGATTGCTTGTGATCAAAATTGGAAGTATGTTATGATCATGTGCCTTTATAATCAACGATAGGATGTGAAATGGCAATTGATGTATTTGATCCTTATAGAGAAAACATGTTTGCAAATTTGAGCTAAAAATATTCTCCATATAATCTAATATAGGATCAATAAAAGCATGATGTATGTTATTTACTTCTAGGCCTTCAATGACTAATTGTTCAATTGAATTATGAATATTAGACCATGAACTTATTTCTTCAGTTTTGTGTTTGAAAGAATAATCATCTTCAATATGCAAGTCAAAAGATAGTACAATTTCCTCTTGCTTTGGAGAAGGAAGATTTTCAAAGAATTCTTTAGGATTTCGGAAATTGTATGACTGAACTTGAGAATGCAAAAGTTTGATTTCATTTTCATAATTTTCAGAAATTATATCAAGAAGCCATTTTTTAACTTGAGGAGAACATTTTCTTGATTTAAAAATAACAAAGAAAGCTCTTAGAAAATCCTCATCAAACTGAAGTTTTGATAACTCATCCTTGAATTCATTTAAAATTTCATCAAATGAAAGATTTTCCACAAACCCTGTCATCCAGTATCACTATTAATGCTTTGGAATATGGATTATTTGGTTGTGGAATTGCTCTGAAACTTGAAGCTCTGGATCTCTGATCAACAGTGTCTTGATTGGAAATTGATATCAAAAGAGTCAGAAGAATGATGCTCAAATGTGCATGGAGATTTTATATTTACAATTTTCAAAACAGATAAATTAAAAACTACTCTAAGATCTTCTCTAAAATACAATATACATTGGAAAACTCTATCAATTTAGAAAGAACATAATGTCTTGGATAACAATCCAAGTTGAAAGCCTGATCTTTCCATATTGTTCTTTGAGGTTCATTCCTCCAGTGGAGTCTTAGTAGTGAAATTGATTTTGGAGTCGCCAGGTAGATGATTTTAACCTTTGTGTGTCTGATCCCTGTCCACCATCATAGATCAGATCTAAACCTGTAAAACAATTCTGAAGAAAAAGTTAGTTCTTCAGGAAACCAAATTTTGAATATTTTATGATTATTTTATTTTTTGTGAATTTTCAAAACAACTTCTATGATTTCTTTAAGAAATTTAAGATTTTTTAATTAAAATTTTCTCAAAGATTTATTAAACTACAGAGTCTGATTGAATGTTTGAAACTAAGGTTCAATGTATAAGCTAAATCAGAGATAGACTGAAGCAGCTTTTATTTACTTTTGCAATTGCAGAGCAAAAGCAATTTCAAAGGCTACCTGGCTGATCTTCAGACTCTGTCCATAGCTTATAAATCAAACAATAGTATCAATAAAATGATTCAGATCCCCAATATGGTCGCCACTATGTTATCACTCAGGTTTTCCTAGAAGTTGTGTAAGAGGAAAGTATACCCGAGGTAACCACAAACCAACCTTTTAGATGCAGAATCTAGCCAATCCGCATCCAGAGAGGGCTCTCTCTTTATGATTTATCTTTGTTCTTAGAAGGTTTTAGGCTAGTTATAGATTTCAAAGTTTGTTTTGGGAAAATGGTGGAATCCAAAAACTAAGGGCAAGGTTGAGGGTTTTCAGTCCATTGGGCTATGGAGTCAAAGGATGGCTTTACTGGATTTCTATTCTAGGCACAAGATGGTATTACAGGGCAAGATAGCTAGACAGAGAACAATCCTTAAAATTTAAAGTGGATGGGATGATCCTGAAGGGATGAAAGGCAACTAAGAATCTTTCACCATGTTCAGAAGAAAGAAGTGAAATGACTACAAACAAAGAGAAATGAAGGATTCTTTATTATAGTAATCAACAATATTTAAATTAGCAAAGCAGGAGCATTTAAGAATTCATGCTTATAGCTAATTTAGAAGAAAACATTAAGAACAATCACATTTGAAAACAGAGTACAATTAAGCAAATTCTGTTTTAAACCTTTATGTAAATTATTCAGACATGGATATGATGGTATTATAAACTAATATAAAATTTCAAACAAAGGGTAGAAACACTTATTGAACTGTAGTCCAACACATGAATCCTGCAACAAGTCCAGTGCTTCAAATCGTCATCCAGTAAGCCACAAGTAAATTTCTCCAAAATATTTTATTCCGAAAATCTCAATGTTACAGCAGAGTAATAGAATCCACCCCAAATGCTTCCAAGAGTGGAGTATTTATACAAATTCTAAACTAAAATATCTTGAAACAAATATCAAAATTGGTTCACAAATCTCTCCAACTATTTACATAAATAGAACTAAAGTAAAGGACACTCAAAATATTTGGCACTATTTTTGATGGATAAGTGATGACAAAGAGGAGAATTCGAATTTGATCCAAATCTTATTTGATGATGAGGCATCCAAGTCACTAACTGCTTCCTTTCTTTGTGCAATCTGCTCCAACAATTCTGCAAACTTGGGGTCCAATGATATCTTCGTATTTCTCAATCCGTAATAGATATGTAAAAAGTGAAAGAGGTTATTGTGGATAAATATGTTGGTGAGATAAAACTCTTTCACTTTCATAAAATTCCTCTCCAGCTGTGCATAATATTCTCTGTAAAAAATATATGTAAAACAGAGTTTTACAGAGTCTGAAAAATGGCCTGTAAAGATACGCATGTATCTCTCATTATAAGATCACTGTGAAAAACCTGAGATAGGTTTTTGTAGATAGTTCTCTGAGGAACAAAAACCTCTTTCCGTTTTATAAAATATATTTCTACTTGGCCACAATATTCTCTGCAAAATGATGACTTAACAGGAATTTTCTGCAAAAAATGCTTTCCAACATTGTTTAATATTTCCAAAACCATAATAGCTGTTAGAAAAGTGAGAGAGGTTTTTGTGGGTGGGCATCTTATGAACATAAACCTCCTTCAGTTTTTCAAAATTCATCTTGGATTGATCACAATAGTTTCTGCAAAACTATGACTAAAACATGCAATTTCTGCAAAAATGTTCCTTCTTGTTGTGTTTTTCATCTTTTTACTTTTTGCTCTTTTGACTGTTTTACTTTCACTTTTAGACAAAATTCACTATTGGTGAAATTTATTTTCATCTCTTTTTACCATTTTACTGCCTCTGTAATTACTTTTACTGTTTTACCTTTGACTGCTCTGTAACTTCATTTTAACTTGCACTCTGACTATTACCTGATACACTTTAACCACTGATACTCTTTAACTGTTATGCTTTTCCTATCCCTGTAATTTCTCATTTCACTTTTACCATTCACTGAGCACATTTCATCATTCTAATCTCTCTCTGACTTTGTATACAAACTGTTTTTTGAACGAAGATATTGAATTAAAATCTGAGAATTTGGAGTAAACAATTTTGTCAACTAGTATTGAAATTGTTGGTCCAAATCCATATTCTGATGGTAACCTGCTAAAATCAAACAATTTGTTAATGAAATCCAGGTCTCTATGAGGGGCGTTCAATGGGGCAACGTTTAAAGCCATAGGAGCTTCCATTTTGGTTCTTGTGGATTCAAAATGGAAATTTGGCTAATGGTGAGGAATTGAGTGAATTCACGGGAGAAACAGGTCAATTTGCATGTTCGGGGGGAACAATTCACAGTTTAAAACTCAGGGAATGATCTTAGGACTAAGATTTAAACACTGATTTCAGTGAAAAACAAGGAAAACAGAGTTTCATTTGAAGTTCGGGGCGTAATAGGATAAATACCTGTTCTTGGAGGCAAACTGAGTTTTAACAGGTATCAGGCAATGGCGGGACTGTTCTTCAACACGGGCGCAGCAGAATTTTGGGGCGAAATGATCAATTACAGTGAAAATTTGAAAATCGCAGCGGGAGCTCTGTCGTTTTCAGAATAACGAAAAGAACAAGAAAAACACGAAAAATGGCTTTATTCGCAAGTTAAAAGTATTTTTTATTTTTTCGAGGTGATGACGTCATCGACGTACGGGGTGACGTAAGCCGGCGGTAAGCGGTAAGCGGTAAGTGGTATTCCCGCACCGCTTTTGGTCGAGGGTGGTTTTTGTCGGAGGGGCAGCGATTCCATAGGATAATCGCCACGTGGATGGTTGACTATTCAGAAACCACCCATCCCCCGCTGGTTAAATTGCTGACAAGGGATGGGCAGCGGGATCAACGCTGGCCGTTGATCTGCGGGAGGCTGATCCAACGGCTAGCGCGATGGGAAGATGGGCGGAGGTTTCGTGTGGGCCCCGTCGTACATTTAAACACTTTTAAATATTTTTTAATCGCTCCGGGGGCTTTTTAATAGGCGGAGAAGGTTGTTAATTAGTCCAGATGACTAATTAATCCCATGTGTATAATGAACAGGGTTGCGGCGGGGTTTACTTAAGCGGAATGCCACGTGGACAGACCACGGTGGCGCAAAACTTTCGCAAAGTTTTATTGATGTTTTTGGTATTAAACACACATATTGTATGTCTAACGTTTTTATATATATTTTATTATATGATGAATTAATTAATATAATTATTTCACCATAGGGGCGGGATTTATGTATTATGCTATATTTTTAACCAAAGGGCTTTTATAGGCGGGTTTTAATGAATTTTAGGGAGATAAATACTTTGGTTAAAACATTATAATAAAGGGGTTTTTGGGGTATATAAAAAAAAGGAGCTATATACTTAGGAAAGGGTATTTCACTAGGGAGTTAATATAGTAGAATTAAATGTTAATATGGCAAAGGACAAGGAAAATCAAAACATCTTTGTACATCTAAGACAGTGATAACTTGTGAAGTAAATTGCAACATTTTATCTTCAACACTTAAACTTAGAATAACAAGTTATTTTGAGGAATTTTTATGGAATGTTGCATCAGTTTCCTAAGTAAAATAGGATTTTACTTAGGAAAAAGTTAAAGATGGAAGATAACAATGATGAATTATTTCAAGTGCTTAGGTCTTTTCGATCATTGGGCCGAGGGTCCGGTCCCTCCAGAAGTCAAGGAAATGCCTTGAGCCCCTTTGATCTCCAATTACCTTAGTACTTTTGGGGAAAATTAGTAAAACTTTTGAGGGGAAAATGATAAGGGAAGTTAATGAATTTGACTTTTGCTTGCTGTGATTTTCCAGTGTATTTCCTGCCTTAGTACTTGTGATGAAAGTAAATGATTAACCAACATGTAGCATCACCATTCATCAGATAACACTTTGCAGCACCATCTACCTACCCTATCTACTTAACACTACCATTTTCTCTTCTTTATTAGGGTGCATTTAGACTTGCAAACCCTTTTCAATCTTTTTCCTTTTTACATGATAAATCTATCTATTTCTACCCTTATTAGATCCAAGGGCTCAGATTAAACTGTTGAGCACCTTTTATTCACTCTACCTAGCTACTTATCTGCCAAGATTAAACTGTTTGGCTAGATATTTATTCTCTAATCTATAACATGAAATTGAAATATGACTAAGCCAAGTTTAAACAGTTTGACTTATTCATGAATTGTGGCAAAGCTGCACACAATGGCTTTATTACAACAGATGAAAAAGTAGTGGCATTTGGATTTGCACACTTTCCTTGGTCTATTTTTTGCTTGGGGTTCATTTCTTTCTCTTTTTTGACCATTTTATTCTTTTTACCTTTTGATCTTTCTTTTAGGGTATACCCTCTTTACATTTTTTTAAATTTTTTTGATTTTTTGGTTTTCAAGAATATGGAACACCTTTGCTCAAGAAAGAAGGTTTGAACATATTCCATAATTCAATCAAGACAATCATGAAAGATGAAACCTATTGGTATAGGAGGCTAACACCTTGCAGGAAGCTGGGTTTGTTGAGTTGACCTTTTTGGTGCTACAATACCTGTTGGAGTTCCATCCATGATTCTCCTGCTTTGAGGTGAATCTTTCTCTCGTGATGAATCACTGCTGCTGGATGTGCTCATGCTGCTTTCATTCTAATCTTGAATCTGTACCTGTACCTGTTCTTGTTCCTGTTTAACCAAAGTATCAATTTTGACATGATCATTATTAGATATATGCCAAGCATCATTCTTTGTATCACTTTTATTAGCATTCTCATGGAACACCGCATCTCGACTTGCAAACAGTTTATGTGAACTGGGATCAAACAATTTATATGCTTTCTGATCTGTACAATACCCAATCAAAACACACTTGATTGACTTTGCATCAAGCTTTCTTCTGTTAGCCTTAGGAATATGTGCAAAGGCAGTACATCCAAATACTCTTAAATCACTGACATTAGGTTTATAACCATGAAGAATCTCAAAAGGAGTTTGAAAAGCTAATTGCTTAGTGGGACTTCGATTCTTCAAATAAATAGCAATATTAATGGCTTCTGCCCAGAAACCATTAGAAATGTTTTTACCTTGAAGCATACTGCGAGCACACTTCACCAATGTTCTATTCTATCTCTCAGCTGTAGAGCTATAAAAAGGGTCTCTTTCACCTCTAATTACCTCACATTAATATATCAATCCGGGAGCGTTTTGTTATTCCAAAGAGTGTCTCAGTCTGAGGCTATCACTTGTCAGAGTAATGCTAGTAGTACAGTGTTTAAGAAATACAAGAGTAAACGGATGCTTGTCTGTAACTAAATTACTTCAAAAGAATAAATCACACATTCGGAAAACTAGGCAGCTTATCAGTCAAGGGTTCGGCAGCGATAACCCATCCCTTGGGAAACTGATGGAAAGGAAACTAGAGCATAGACCACGGGTCTGGGAGCTAGACAGTGAATGCCAAAGCTCACTACAGCCTTAGATCGTCTCTCACACCAAAACAACAAATGCGAGTAAATGGAACTACAGATAGAAAAATGGAACAGCAAATAAAGAATTGAACAGCAAATCTGGAATGGAACAGTAATTCTAAAATGGAACAGCAATCGAACAACTAAGTCTCGAGAGTCTTACTCTATTAACCCAAATGCACTCTTTGCAATCAATCAATCTTTCACTTTTAAGGCAAATCAAGCAAAACATACTAATGGAACAGCAATAACTATTGATAAATTATGGAATAGCTCTAGTAAATCATATACGCACACAACACGCTGAAATAGTAATCTTAATTAACAGGGATACGACTGTGCTCCCAAATAGAACAGCATTATCTCTGAATCCAATAATCATGAAGAACACTACTTCAAACGAATCTATGACATGAATGTTCAGTATAAAAGCTCTGTAATAGAACAGTAAGAATATTCGGTTAAGAATAATAACATGCAATGAACTCTGAAAGGATTAATAACTTGATGCAGAGTCAATACACGATTCTATCTGTAAAAACCTCAATGATTTAATCTTAACAGAGCATGTAATATCAACTTATAAAGCATATCAGATTACCAAATAACAACGATAAACAAACCACGCAGGAATCAAATCGTAGTGATACAGAAGCAAGTGTCCTCCGGGGCCGGGCCCTTAGCCTCCAAGGGGACACCGCCTTAAGTTAATCCAGACGCAGAGATGAGAGAATCACCAAGCTTATATTAATGCATCGGACAAAAGTACAATGAACCAGTTCTCAACGAGACTCAATAATCAGAGCTGATGTTTAACAGAAAATTACATAAAAAGTCTATCCCATTCTCTCTATATCAAGCTAACAGTGCTATCCCTTTATATAAAGGTGACGGCGGAGATGTCCAAGTAACAAGATAAATATGTGATCTCTGGGTCAAGATCTGAGGATGCATGGCTATTCATCCTTAGTCTTCTTTTCTTTTGCTTAATTTAGTGTCTTCTGCTCCTTTTCCGGGCCGATTTGCTTTGATCTGTTTAGCCTTGTTTGCATTCGGTTCTCCTTCAGAGGGACAACAGTTATCTCGACTTTGTCCTTTCCTTTGGAACGGAAACTCCTCGTTTTCTCCTTTTCCTGCACAGAAAATAACCATTATCAGCGGTTAAGTCTTGCATATCAATTCTCACATGTTTTGTTATAGTTCCTTATTATTTTCCAAATTCATGATGCAAAAAGGTTTACAAATTCTACTAAAAAGCCATTGAAATAATCATCAAAAGCATACCTTTTTAGTACTCCACACACCCCCCTGCTTACCTTGTTTCATGTCCTCATGAAAACATTGTAGTTGACATGCAAGGCGGTGAGAGAATATGCTGGAGAAGGAGTCTCATGCGGAGGCCCCATGATGAGTGATTAGATAGTCAAAGAACTGACCTATTTTCCCCTCAGGCATCTCATACAGGGCCTGGTATCCGGGTGCAGGGTGCCAAATAATTGGAGTGCGAAATCTATATCCTAACCAGGATGGCCCTGCTTTCAAAATGCTCTCGCCATAGAGGTTCAAACGGTTGGCAGCTAATTCAAAATTCTCATACTTAAATGGTTCCCTGAGCTGGATGTTTGGATTAGAGATCGGTACCGAAATTTGGCTGCATCAATGGCAAGGTCTTTGATGGAAAGAAAATATTCTAAACTCTGTCGAATGAGTGCCTCATGCATGTGTCCTAACGTTTCAATGACACCCGGAGTCCTTATGAGGTTTCTATGAGCTTTCCACAACTGCACTGGGTTCCTAGGCTCAGCCCTTACCCGTAAATCTAGGCCATATTCCTGACTCTGGAAAGTATTATAGGCTTTGAGCCACTTAATCTGATTAAACCCGAATGAAATGAATGCTTGTAATTGGATGTCTCCAACAAAAGGGCCAGGGTTCAACTCAGTCTCCTGATCTAGCACAAGGTCATGCAAATAAAGTTCACACAGCAATCTCTGGACCTTCACCCCATAATGTTTACAGCAGTCTATAAAGTCATTGACAGTGTTGATTTGTATAGGGGCGCCTGCTTTAACAACTTTTATTTTTAATTGTAAATACCATTCTAATAAAAACAGAGCATAGTTTTTAGCAGGGGCCCTACATGCTAAAACATCATTGTATAAAGAACACAAGGTATTCATCTGCTTGATAACAGTATCTAGTCTACGGGTTACCTGTGCAACTTCCTCTTGTTCTTTTTTCCACCCTTCAAAGGCCTGGCTTTTGGATTGATTGACGTCCCTTAGTTGCTGCTGTAACTCTTCATATTTTTCTCGGGGGACCGTTTGCTCTCTAAGTTGTTCGGCTTCCTGCTGGGCTTGCTTCATCATCTTATGCAAGGTTTTCATCTTCAGATCTTTTTTCCATAGGTCAGCAGAGGCCGGGAGTTTTACCTGCACTTTCTTATTATGTTGTTTGGAGTTCAGAATCCTTATTACCCCTGAGGGTGGTGCCTCTGTCTGGATTTTCTTTTCACTAGTCCTTATATCATCCCTTTCTATTTTAACGCGAATATCAGTCTGTTGCTGTTCCTCATCATTATTTGGAACGACGGCAGGATTTTCAGTAGGGTTTTGAATAGCAGGGCGATTGTTGGCCCTCTTTTTCTTCCCTCCGGTATTTCTTACCCTCTGGTTTGCTTTCAGAATTCTAATTTGCTGTCTGAGCTGGGTTATTGTATTCAATAATTTCTGCCGTTCCATTCGCAATTTCTTAATTTCCACCGTTTCATTAGAAGGAACAACAAGCTGACTGCTGCGGTTTGGACCATGACTAGTTTCTGGATCTTTCTCTTGGTGTGCTTCCTCGCTGTTCTGCTCTGGCTGTTCTGGGGTAGGAACCTTGACTGGTTCTGTCTCTTCCTGGGCAACTGCTTTTTCTGCTCCTACTCCCTCTGGAATTTCCTCTGGTGTCTTGGGAACAGATTGTTCCCGTTCAGTATCTCTTATCTCCTCTTCATCATGAACAGGCAGATTTCCTTTTTCTGCCTCTACTGCATGTGATTTTTCAGATGTGTTTTCTTCTTGGGGTTTGTCGTGGAGGTCTTCTGGACTAGAAGGTTGGCCATACTTACCCATATTGGCTAGGATTGCGGCCAATTCATCTTCTCCCATTGGGTCTTGTAATGGGCTACCTTCCTGCTGTCCCATTTCCCCCTCCTGTCTGGATTGTTCAGCTTCTACCTCTGTTTCTATTTCCGAATGCTCAGTTGCTTCCTCTTTTTCCTCTTCGGATTGCTCGTCCTCAATTACCACTGGTTGGCTGGTGCTTTCCTGGAGCTTTTCCAGCCTTCCTCGCATCCGAGCTAACCGGGCTAATTTTCTGGGCTTCTCTAGCCTTCCTCGCATCCTAGGTAACTGGGCTGATTTTCTGGGCTTCTCTAGCCTTCCTCGCATCCGAGCTAACCAGGCTGATTTTCTGGGCTTCTCTGGCTATTCGGGTGGATCGATGGCATGCTTGTGCTTTGCTGATTCCTGGTGTATCTCTGGTCGTTGTGATGCACTAGCAACATGTTTTTGTTTTACTAATTCTCTGCGTTTTTCTGAACGTTCTGGTGTGCTTGTAGAATGTTTACGTTTTGGGGATGGTGCTATCAATCCCCCCTTAATCATTACAATCAGCTCTTCCCAGCTGCTCTGCTGCTGGGTGAGACTATGACTAACTACTAATTGTATTAACCCATGGTGACTGACGACTGAATCTACATGCTGTGCCTTTTTTATGCTTCGTGTAGCATCATGCAGTAATGAATTAAGAAGTGCAGGTAGATTTACAGAGCATTTCTGCTTTAAAGTAGCTAAGAGTTTAAGATGTCGTGGTCTTACCACGTCTTTCCTCCCCTCGCAGGTGATGTAGCTCTGCACTGTTCTTGCAAATTCCGTCTAGGGTTCTCCTAGGGTTGCTGGCATAAATCCCTTCCCCTTAATTGTCAAGCTCTGGCCTTCGTCCTGGAAAATTTCCATGATCTTCTGTAATCTTTCCTTCTTTAATGTCCATACTGGTCTGGTGGCTGGTAGTCCCGAAACTTCTGCAATTATATCGTCGGTGACCGCTATCCGCTTCCCCCTTACTGTGGAGTGATCATCCTGCAGGTTCTGCAAAAATTCCATCACTACTGTTTCATTAGACTCCTGCAGGCGACTGAGATAATTCAACCATCCTGCTCTTTCCAGGATCTCCCGGGCAGCAGCGGAGATTGTCAACTTCTGAAGTTCGCTTCGAATTGCCCTTCCTCCCATGGTTTCACTATGGATTCTCAATGGAACAGCAACTACTTGTGCTATTTGAAACACAGAGAGGGTGATACTCGCAAGATTTCGAAAAAAAACACAGAGTATGCAACAATGCAACGGAAATGGATTATGAACAACAACTTGTGTAAAAAATAGAAATGCCATGCCGTTAAACCATGCCAAACCATCGTACACTATCTTTCCCGAATGGTGAGCTGACACGTAATTCAGGGAATAATGAGGTTAACCTCCCCCCCCCCCGCAATGTGATAGGCTGTCCCAGCCGGCAAATAAAGGAGCAGCACCCGATCTGCAACCGAGTCAGAAAGGAACAGCATATGGAATTATGCCATGTTTAGAAGGACAACGAATTACCGAAATCGAGGCGGAGAGTTGATCGCGTATTACGTAAGAGGCTGCTGTGTTATGATATGAGGCTGGTGGGTAGGACATCTATTGTACTTGCCAAATCTCAAGTGGTCATGGTCACTTCCTTTGCCATGATTGTTGATGATAAATGTTCATGCGATGTATAAATCGGGAAATAATATATGATTAGTTCCTAGGATATAAGAAACAAAAGAGTATTAGTATCTTACCCATTGGTGTAACCAAGGTGACTTCAATACCATTAACAGTGCTCTGCTGCCGACATGTGTCCATAACCTTGGCAGAGTTGTTTTTTCACCCTTGGAACCATGATCCTGTGTGTATACTTAGGAATGTTGTTATGTCAAAATGTAGACCATTATGCCGGCTTGGTGACCAGTTAACCATAATGCCATTCATGAGGAAGGAGCGAAACGTGGGCAGGCCGGCTCGTGATGAGACCTCCTGTTCCAAGGTTCGTTTATTTGATATACCTTTTGGACCATATCCCTGGTGTGGTGGCCATAATGGGAATGCCACTTCACTTCCATCCTCATGATCATGGTAGGTTGGCTCTTGATAAGACCCCCTATCCTGCATTTGACATCATGTTCACATATTTTTTCTTTTTTATAGAGTACTTTTCCTTATTTATACACAAAGGGTGGTTCAACACTCCTTAAGAGTAGGAATGGTGGAAGAAGTCTTATCATCTCAATAGGAAGATATAAGCCCTTTTCTCTTATTCCTAAATAATAATCAAAGAGGGTTAAAGGGATCAGCATGATAAAGATAACCAATCAGGGCAAAATTAGTAAAACAATGACAACAAAAGATAAGAAATAAGTATGTCCTTCCTTTTGGCCTCTTACTAATGCAGAGCCTTATAAATATAGCGATTTATGGTTTGCGGATTTCGATATGTTGTGATTTTATATTCATTGCACAAGTACATAGCTGTATCTTAAAGACTTGGAAGAAGACGGGCAAGAAGCATCCTCAATTTAGATCAGCAAAAGGAATAAGTTGTTTCACAAGGAGAGCAAAAGTATGCTAGTGGTGTTCCTTTTGAAAAAGAAACAACAAAGGACGATAGACTGCAAAAATGCAAATGCCGTTCCTTTGAAAAAGGAACAGCAAAAATAAAAATACTATAAAAACACTCAAAATTCCGTTCCTTTGAAAAAGGAACAACAGCAACAAAAGAATGTTGTTTTTTTGAAAAAAAAAAGGAACAGTAGTAACCAAAAATGTTGTTCCTTTGGAAAAGGAACAGCAAAAGACGCAAAAATGCCGTTCCTTTGGAAAAGGAACAGCAAAAATCCAGAATGTTGTTCCTTTAGAAAAGGAACAGCAAAACAAGCAAAGCCAACAGCATAAAAAAACACGTAAATGCCATTTTTTTTTTTAGAAACAAAACGGCAAAAAAATCGAAATTTTGAGAAAAAAAGAACAGCAAAAAATGACAAGAAAACATTTAGTTCAAACATATGTACAAGAACGACTCAAAAACAAGAACTTATGTACAAATTGTAAAAAGAAATGAATTCCTTAATGAATTACAGGTGAGGAAGATTTCTCTTCCTCTCCTAAAATCTCCATATCAGTGTCTCGGCGTAGCTGCTGGCAGAAGGATTCCCGAGTGAGTGGTTTGCGATAGAGACGAACTCGGTGGCCATTTACTTTGAATGCATATCCATAACCGTCAATGGTAATTAGAGTAAGGGTTCCGTTGTCATGCACCTTCTGGATTTCGTATGGTCCCAACCATCGAGTCTGAAGTTTCCCAGGGAAGTCCTGAAACCGAGAGTCGTATAACAGAGCCCAGTCTCCCTCGTGGAAGACTTTGTTTTTTATGAGCGCATCATGCCATTTAGCTCGCTGCTGTTGAATCAATGCCGTATTTTGTAGTGCAAAGAGCCTAATTTCGTCCAATTCATTGATCTGCTGTAGTCGATTGATTTGTGCCTCGCTTAGATCTAGGCCAACTTCCTGTGATGTCCGTAATGTTTGGATTTCAAATTCTATGGGAAAAATGGGTTGTTTTCCAAACACTAATTGATAAGGTGAGTAACCGGTGGTGCTTCTCCATGTTGTTCTATAGGCCCAGAGTGCTTCAGGTAGTCGGGCAGCCCAATCACGCCTATGTGACGCAATGGTTTTCGTTAGGATTGATTCTATTATCTTATTGCTACTTTCTACCTGCCCATTCGCCTGTGGGTGATATGGAGTAGTGATTTTATGCTGGACGTGATAATTGTTGAGTGTTGCAACTAATCTATTCCCAGAAAATTGTGGTCCTCCATCTGTAATTATTTCCCTTGGAAGGCCATAACGTACAAATAGATGGAACAGGAACTGTATGACAGAATCCTCTGTGGCTCTTGGCAATGCTTCTGCCTCAACCCATTTGGTGACATATTCTGTTGCCACCAAGATATATGTTTTCTGATTTGAGGATGGGTTGATGGGTCCAACGAAATCAAGAGCCCATCGCTCGAATGGTTCAATGACTAACTGTGGTTTCAGAGGCATCTCATCAGCTTGACCAGGTCGTCCTGCTCGCTGGCAGCTGTCACATGCTTGGACAAATTTCTTTGCATCTTTGAAAATCGTAGGCCAGTAATATCCTGTCTGCAATACTTTATGTCCAGTTCTACGCTCAGCGAAGTGTCCACCACACGGTCCATCGTGACAGGATTTTAGGATGTCAAAGATTTCATCTTCTCGAACACATCGCCTGATATGCATGTCTGCCCCTGTGTGAAACAAATAGCCCCCAATCCACGAGAATTGAGCACTCTTCTGAACAATCTGCTTGCGCTCATTAGGGGTTAAATGTTTTGGTAGTTTACCTACTGCGAGGTAGTTGGCAACATCAGCATACCAGGGTGTTTGAACGGCAACAGCAAACAGGTGCTCATCCGGAAATTGATCTTCAACTGCTGCTGCATCGATTGGTTTTGGTATTCTCGAAAGAAAATCGGCTACATGGTTTTCTTTGCCAGGCCGATCCTTGATTGTGATATCGAATTCCTGCAATAAAATCAACCACCTAGTTACTCTGGCATTTGTGACAGGCTTATTTGCTAAATATTTTATATCAGAATGGTCTGTATACAAGATAACAGGATAGCCTGTAATATAATGTCTAAACTTATTGACAGCATGTATTACAGCTAGGAATTCTTTTTCAGTAACAGTGTAATTTAATTCAGCAGGGGATAAATTTTTGCTGATGTAATAGATAGCATATGGTTTTTTATCCTCTTCCTGCCCAACGACTACGCCAATAGCTGTATCTGAGGCATCAGATGATATCTGGAACGGTAGGTCCCAGTTTGGTCCTCGAAGGACTGGGGCTGTGGATACGAGCTTCTTTAAATCCTCGAAAGCACGGTCACATTTTTCTGTCCAAAGAAAATCAACGTTACCAGTTAGTGCATATAAAGGAGCAGCAATGTGTGAATAATGTCCTATAAATCGTCTATAATAACCAGAAAATCCAAGAAAGCTGCGTACCTCTGTTTGAGTAGTAGGAGTGGGAATGAGCAAAAGTATTTGGATTTTGGCCGGGTCTACCTGAATGCTGGCTGCTGAAACATAATGTCCTAGGATAAGTCCTTCAGTCATCATCATGAAACATTTTTTGTGGCTTAAGCAAAGCCTGGTAACAATGCAGCATTGTAGGACTTTTTCTAGGGTGTCTAGTGCTGGATCAAAATCATCTCCATATGGTGTAAAGTCATCCATGTAAACTTCAAGTCCATCATTTATTAAATCTACAAAAATGCTAAGGATAGCCCTTTGGAATGTGGCAGGAGCATTACATAGGCCAAAAGGTAGAACTCGATAGGAAAATGTTCCCCAGGGACAAGTAAAAGTAGTTTTATCCTGGTCTTTAGGGGCAATCTGAATCTGATTGTATCCACTGAAGCCATCCAGGAAAGAAAAGAATTTCTTTCCTGCTAAAGTATCTAATACTTGGTCTATGAATGGGAGAGGAAAATGATCTTTTTGTGTTGCCTTATTTAGTTCCCTATAATCCACACAGATTCTCCATTTCCCATTCTTTTTTGGTACCACCACAAGCGGAGAGACCCATTTACTATCAGAAATAGGATAGATAAAATTGACATCTAAAAGTTTCTGAAGTTCAGCTTTTACCACATCTTTTAGATGAGGATTAAGTCTCCTTTGCGGCTGACGAACAGGTCTGGCATCTTTTTCTGTATAAATGTGGTGTGTACATAACTGGGGATCGATTCCTTTCATATCAAGGTAATCCCATGCAAATGCTTCTTGATATTTCGTTAACAGATGGATGAGCTTAGTTTCTTGTTCAGGTGTGAGATTAGCATTGATGTTTAAAGTTTTTCCCGGTCCAATTTCCACAGTTTTACTATTTGCAACAGAAGTAACAGGTATCGTTTGGTCATGCGTATCTTTCAGAGGATCTTCCTCTAATTCATTATCAAATGCCGCTTCTATCATGTGACACTGTGTGCGAGATTCAGTTTGACTAATGAAATTATTAATGGCATCATCTTCTGTTTGGTCTTTAAAATCAAGTGCCTCTTGTATAGTTAATAGAGATCTGATGTTATCAGTAAGGTATGATACAGGGTGCTTATTAGTTTTGATTATTGTGACACTTGGCTGCGCTGGAGGATATAGAACTAAATTCTTGCTATTCGGTCCTCTGGTTATGGTCATATTTCCCTGCCGGCAGCCAATGTAGGCATCGGCAGTGGCAAGCCAAGGTCTACCTAAAATTAGCTGGTGTCCATCAAGTCGGGTTTTTGGATTAATTATCAGGAAATCGGTTGGATACTCCCAGGAATCTACAGAGACCATGACATCATGTAGAGTACCCTCTGGTCTAACCACAGATCGGTCAGCCAATTCTAACAAAGTAGAGGTGTGTTCTACAGATGTAATGCCGAGCTTTTGGCAAGTAGTGGTTGTTAAAATATTAATTGCAGCTCCTAGATCAACTAAGGCATTAGACAGGGTCTGACCATAAATTTGAACAGTTATAATTGGATTCCCTGGGTCTTCATATTTAATGGGTGTTTCTCTCCCAGATAATAGGTCAGATAAAGTACCAACTACTTGGACTCTTGGATTATTTGTTATATTCCTCCTTGGTTTCTTTATGCACAACTCTTTGATAGTTTTTGCGTATATAGGAATGTCTTGAATGGCTTGAAGGAATGGAATTTTTATGTACAGATTTTGTAATTCTCCCAGAATGTCAAAGTCAGGATATTGTATGGGTCGAGGTATGACTAATCGTTCTGGGAACGGAGGAGAGGATGTGGTTGCTTGATTATGAGCCTGCTGCTTATTTACATCCTCTTGTTGCAACTGATGTTCTCTTGGTAACTGATCTTCAATATGAACTGTTTTATCTCCCTCAGTTTCAATTATACGTCCAGATCTTAACTGAAGATCATTGCACTCCCTCACGTCGGGTCCTATTTTGGTGATTCTATGATTTGGATAGATTGGACCGGTCTGTTATTTGGATTGGGATCGGGTTGGGCTGGGAGTTGCGGTCTCAGGTTAGACTGGGGATTTTGTTGTAAGGCTGGCAGAGTAGGTTGAGGGAGCGGAATAGTTCCAGCTGACTGGTACATCGGTCTTTTCTAGCTTGTCTGCCAGGGTGAACTTTGTGAAGTAGGGGGAGTCCATTGTGAAGGATATGGGCCATTTTGCCAATATGGTGGAGTGTAAGGGAAATTCGGCCAACCAGATTGGCTTGTTTGATTCAGCCATGGATTTGAAGAAGGAAACGATTGTGGTGACCAGTTTGAAAATGGGGGCTGAGATTGATTTTGCCACATACCATATTGTTGAGTATTATACTGTGGGGTTTGAAAAAAAGAGGTTGAGTCCGGAAACATACCAGATTGTCTCGGCTGCCACTGGCGACGCTGGTTGATCGAGTTCACCGATTCTGGTTCTTCTTCTGCTTCCTTATATACCGCTTTCAATCCAGGAAGTGAGGGGCAGCTCTCCGTAAGGTGATCTTTTGTACAGATGGCGCACGTTTGGAATTTATCCAGTGGACATTCCTTGTGGCTATGTTTTTTTCTGCATCGGGGACAGAAGATCGCCAAATTCTGTTCTGCCTCCATCTGCTTCTGTTTAGCCTGCACAATATCAAGTTGTGTAGTTAGTGTCCCCAGAATATCAGTTTTGAAATTTTCTAATAAATTTCCAATTTTTGCACGTGTTACTCCTTCTGTTGATACTTTGTTATCTCTTGCAAACCGATCATATTCTGTCGGTTTTATTCTTGTGCTGCCTCTCGAACTCCTGATACATAAATCAATGATGTCAGCAAAATTCTCTTGATAAATATCCTCTTTTCCCATGATGTTTAATGTTTCAATCCATTGTTCCTTCATGCCCCTTATTAATGCAGTTTTTAACACATTAGCAGGTAAAGGTAGCGATGCATAAGGAGATCTTTGTAGATTGTACTGAAAACGTTCCACATACTCCTCCAATGTTTCATTCGGTCTGGCTGTCATTTGGAATATTTCGTCTTTTAATTCTCTAGACCTACAATAATCCTGATATTTTTTTAAAAAGGATTCTTTCATTTGATCCCAATTGTTGATAACCCCGCCACCTAGTCCCATAAACCATCTTAAAGCAGCCCCTTTTAATGTAGAGGGGAATAATTTCAATTTTTGGGGATCGGTGGTGTAATCATACCCCCTGCATAACACATCGAATTCGAATAAAAATGCATCCGGATCTTCCGATGTGAGACCGTGAAATGTAGGGATATGCTGAAGAGGGATAGCTTTCATGGGTGCATTTGCTGCAGAATCCACTATAGGATATTGTAATGTAGAGGTTTGAGCATTTGGCTGGTTCTGAGCCATGGGATCGAATATATGCCAATAACCTTCTGGGATATCTAGGAGGGCATTCCTAGGTTGAGAGGGAATGGTTTTGACAGGGATAGTTTTAATAGCACTTCCCTTATCTGGAATAATGAGAATACCAGATGTCTGAGGAGATTGGATTCCTTCAACAATGATTTTCGCAGCACTCCCCTTATCTGGGTTATCTAATGGCTGATTTGTTCCAATAGGAGATTTTGGTTCCTTGGTTTCCCCTGTTTCTCCTTCTCCTTCACAAAAGTTGCTGGAATTCCCTTCCTGCAATAGTTGTGGAGTAGAATTTTCGATTTCTTGAAAGTCCTGCTCTTCAGTTTGACTATGCACCTCAGCACAGGCTACAGATGGTGATCCTGTGGCCTGAAGGGAACTAGTAGGCTGTTTAGAAATGTTTTTCCTGGGGCCTACTGATGGCTGAGATTCTATTTTCTTATAGATTTCGTCTATGAAGGTCGTTCGGCCAAGGGTCACCAGCCCCTTAGCTTTTTCAGGCTTGGATGGGGGTTTGATATTCTTTTCTGGTCTTTTCTGCTTAGTCATGCACTCAAATGAACTACCAAATTCTATTCAAACAAAGCAAAAACAAATCTGTTAGGAAAGCGGACAGTGGAGCAGGGTTTTTACATGCTCCGCACGTAGGTTCTTACCTTCCGTTTTTAAGATCCAACTCCTCCCTAGCAGGTTCGTACACTACTCTGAAAAAGACAAATGGCTACACTCTTTCCCCAGCAACGGCGCCAAAATGTAGAGCTATAAAAAGGGTCTCTTTCACCTCTAATTACCTCACATTAATATGTCAATCCGGGAGCGTTTTGTTATTCCAAAGAGTATCTCAGTCTGAGGCTATCACTTGTCAGAGTAATGCTAGTAGTACAGTGTTTAAGAAATACAAGAGTAAACGGATGCTTGTCTGTAACTAAATTACTTCAAAAGAATAAATCACACATTCAGAAAACTAGGCAGCTTATCAGTCAAGGGTTCGGAAGCGATAACCTATCCCTTTGGAAACTGATGGAAAGGAAATTAGAGCATAGACCACGGGTCTGGGAGCTAGACAGTGAATGCCAAAGCTCACTACAGCCTTAGATCGTCTCTCACACCAAAACAACAAATGCGAGTAAATGGAACTACATATAGCAAAATGGAACATCAAATAAAGAATTGAACAGAAAATCTGGAATGGAACAATAATTCTAAAATGGAACAGCAATCGAACAACTAAGTCTCGAGAGTCTTACTCTATTAACCCAAATGCACTCTTCGCAATCAATCAATCTTTCACTTTTAAGGCAAATCAAGCAAAACACACTAATGGAACAGCAATAACTATTGATAAATTATGGAACAGCTCTAGTAAATCATATACGCACACAACACGCTGAAATAGTAATCTTAATTAACAGGGATACCACTGTGCTCCCAAATAGAACAGTATTATCTCTGAATCCAATAATCATGAAGAACACTACTTCAAACGAATCTATGACATGAATGTTCAATATAAAAGCTCTGTAACAGAACAATAAGAATATTCGGTTAAGACTAATAACATGCAATTAACTCTGAAAGGATTAATAACTTGATGCAGAGTCAATACACGATTCTATCCGTAAAAACCTCAATGATTTAATCTTAACAGAGCATGTAATATCAACTTATAAAGCATATCAGATTACCAAATAACAACGATAAACAAACCACGCAGAAATCAAATCGTAGTGATACAGAAGCAAGTGTCCTCCGGGGCCGGGCCCTTAGCCTCCAAGGATACACCGCCTTAAGTTAATCCAGACGCAGAAATGAGAGAATCACCAAGCTTATATTAATGCATCGGACAAAAGTACAATGAACCAGTTCTCAACGAGACTCAATAATCAGAGCTGATGTTTAACAGAAAATTACATAAAAAGTCTATATCAAGCTAACAGTGCTGTCCCTTTATATAAAGGTGACGGCGGAGACGTCCAAGTAATAAGATAAATAAAGCAGCGATCCCTCAGGATCAAAGATCCTGAGGGATTCGCCAAACTGTTAATCCTTCATCTTTTCTTTTCTTTTGCACCGAGCTGGTGTCTTCTCCTCCTTTTCCGGGCCGATTTGCTTTGATCTGTTTAGCCTTGTTTGCATTCGGTTCTCCTTCAGAGGGACAGCAGTTATCTCGACTTTGTCCTTTCCTTTGGAACGGCAACTCCTCGTTTTCTCCTTTTCCTACATAGAAAATAACCATTATCAGCGGTTAAGTCTTGCATATCAATTCTCACATGTTTTGTTATAGTTCCTTATTATTTTCCAAATTCATGATGCAAAAAGGTTTACAAATTCTACTAAAAAGCCACTGAAATAATCATCAAAAGCATACCTTTTTAGTACTCCACATCAGCAACACCATTTTGCTGAGGAGTATGAGGTACTGTGAACTGTTGTTGGATACCATGAAATTTACAATAGTTGTTAAATGCTCCTAATTTATATTCACCACCTTGATATGATCTGAGAATTTTAATGTATTTGCCTGTTTGTTTTTCAATCATAGTTCTGAATTCTTTAAAATACTCAAATACATCACTTTTTCTTCGTATGAAATAGACCCATGTATATCTAGATCTATCATCTACAAAAATAAGAAAGTAGGAAGCACCACCAAGCGACCTAGTTTGCATAGGTCCACATACATCAGTGTGAATTAATTCAAGTATATCATATTGTCTTTTCTCTGTATGAACGGAAAACTCCTCTCTATGCTGCTTACCAAGTGCACAAGCTTCACATGGTAAATGTTCACTCTTCATAACAGGAAGACCTTCAACCATTGTTTTTCTTTGCAACAACAATAAATCATTGTAATTTAGGTGCCCATACCTGTGATGCCATAACTCTGCTGTTGACGTTGCTTCGGATGTCAATGCAACATGACGCTTCATCGTCACATCCAATTTATACAATCCACCAACCCTGGTACCTGTGGAAACAACCCTGTAGTGGTCCTGAACATCTTTCACAATACACCCCAATTTATCAAATTCCACTTTTAAATTATTATTAGTGATAGTGGAAACATATATCAAATTCTTTTTGATAGCAGGAACAAACATCACATCATGAATCTGTCTCATTTGTCCATTAGGTAAGTACACACTTATTACGCCATAGCCTTGGACTTTAAGTGACCTATTATCTCCTAGGTAAATGTGTGTGCCATTAGTTTTCTCGTAATATTTATCATACCATTCTTTATTACAAGTCATATGCGCTGATGCACCAGAATCTATAAACCAAGCAGTCTCGTCATCAGCTTCAGCAGACAATGCAGCGTCAGAAAGAAACAATTTAATATTTTTAAATCCATCGGTAACTGAAGTGTCTCTGTTCATGAAATTTCCGTTATGCCTTCTATGTCTCTGATTTGATTCATAATTCTTTCTTCTATAGCAATCTTTAGCTAGATGTCCAGGTTTTCCACAATAATCACATTCAACATTTCTCTTAACATAAGAATCAAGATGTGTCATACCTTTCTGCTTTGCTTGAAAATGGCCTATGTTCCTGTCCCATGGTCTCCCTCGGAATGATCTTTTACCTCTTGCAATCAACGCCAAATTAGAACCATTTGAATCCAGTTCAAAAATTTTCATTCTCTCTTCTTCTTGAAGAAGAATTCCAGCCAATTCATCAAATGTAGGAGGCGTTGGTCTAGCTGAGAGTGCTGAAATAAAGACTTTATAGTCTTGGATTAAACCCTTCAAAGCAACAGTTACTAAATCGCTACTAGACACTTTTTCACCAATGTCACCAAACTTATCGCTTAAGTGTTTAATTCTAGAAACAAAGTTGATGATGCTTTCATTGGCTTCCATTTTGATAGATAATAGCTTTGTTTTTAAAAATAAAATGCGGTTTGCATTACTAGTTTCATACAAACCTTTGAGAGTGTCCCATGTCGCCTTTGAAGATTGACAGTCCCGAATGTGAGGAATGATATTGTCCTTCACAAACATGCGCAACAACACTTTCTCTTTCATTTCTCGCTTATCCGAATCTGGAATCGCGGCGGCAGCAGTAGGCTTGGGCTCGTCACCTTTGACAATTGTCCAAAGATTGTATGCCTCGAGAATAGTGACCAACTTAAATTTCCAATTGACATAGTTTTCGCCCTCAAGTTTGGTGGATTCATTTAAATATGAATCGGCAAGAGGATTAGCCATTGGCCAATTATTTCGCTGAAAAACCTCAAAATTTGTCAAATTTAAAGGAGTAAAAGGCACTCAAAAAATGGCTAAATTAACTACTCTGTTGAGCAATTGACGAGAGATGGAATTCTCAGGGACCAAAGCAAATTACGATGTGCCGGTGTGCAACAGTTTGGAAGTCAAACTGTATGAGGAAATAGGAAAATATTAACGTAAACAATATCTACGTATCCACTTATCTTAATATGCCCGAAGTTCAGAAAGCACTGCATACAAATGGAACACACTGGTAAATAAAATGATTTCCATGATTTTCATGAGCCTTTCCGGCCACCCAATGGAAATTGACGGGAGCATTTTGAGAGCTGCCACGTATGAATTTCAAATAAAACAAAACAGTGCTAAAATCAATGTGCGTTTGCTGCCCTTACTCGCAGACCTCATGTGTCTCTCAAAACGGAAAAAAAATCTGTATGAGCCTTGGTCCGCAGGTTGCGAGTTCGATCGCTCTAGTTTGCAAAAATCCCAGAGAAATATGGATAGCATGGAAGAGTCAAGCTGAATGTGCCGCCCGGAATGTCACGTAACACTCTGGTGTCTCACGCTTGACAGAGGCACAAGCAGCGGATCAATACAGCGTGTCGCTGTGGGACAAAGCAAAGCCACACACACATGCCTCTACCAACCTCCACGGGGTTCAGCGTGTCACCGTGGGACAAATGGGCGATTTGCTCTGGCTTATATCTGCATCAGTGCTCACCTCACTCCCTCAGAGGCTCGATCAGCCAAGATCCGACTGTTGTCTCTCGGCCCTCCTTACGCAACAACAACTCAACTTGATCACCCAAGATCCGAATTCGGTCTCTCGACCCTCCTTACGACTGTTGGCTTCACTGTGGCTCCGATACCAAATTAAAACAAACAAATGAATGCAACACACAGAATCATGAGACAAAGCTCACACAAAACTTATTATTAGCTTCTCGATAACATTACAAATTTATATCATAGGCAACTTACCTAATCTTCCTAAATTAGAGGCAACAAACCTGAACCAGTGAAACTAAATTCTAATTTAAAACTCTCGTTCAACAAACCATAACCAAATCTATTTCTACATTATTCTAGATTATTCTCACAGATGGGTGGGATTTGAAAATTAAAAAATGGAGTTGTCTAACGAGACGGAGGAATTGCCCAGACGACCAAAATTGGCTGGAATCCGGGTCAAAAAATTTAAGAAATCTTACAGTAATAGTGTTTGAATCATGATTTTGATCGTGGAAATGGATTCAGCACCATCAAATACCTCTAAGACACCCAAAATATTAAAGTTTGATACTTATAACCTAGATTTACAAAAATCTCTGCCGATTTTTTTTTAAATCTTACCGAAATTTTCATAATTTTCAGGGCGAAAAAGCAGTCTAATTAAACTACGGCTTAAAAAATTACTTAAATGTCATATCATGGATTGGTTAGCACACTGAAAATCTAAATTTGATTTTCGACCCCATAGAAAATGCGACAATTCCGTTATGGTTTCATACATGCAAATCAAATGTGCATTCACATCTCTTCTCTGTCTGATCAAACTGTGTCAGATGCCATGAGAGTTCCTTCCATCCAGAAAATATGATAAAATTGTTATATAAAATTAAATATAGTGTCAGTACCGGTGGTTTCCCTTTTAACAAGCGGTTACTATTGATCCTCCAGTCCTGCTACACATGTGGAGGGTTGGGAATGAAAGGGCATCAATCCACTCTGCCAGGCCGGGTAGCAAAGACCAGAGGTAAGCGAATGATAAAACCCCCTGCTTCTCTGTTCAGTGTCTTAGGTTTTTTATTCCAGCTAAAAAATTGTGGCTGAACAGTTTACAAGCATATATAATCCTGGGCAAAGCCATACATAGTTCTGCTCAGGATCAATGGGAACAAACTTTCCTACTTAAACATTGGACCATATCTACTCGTGTCTTCTGTAGTTGTAGGTGGCATTTACTGCCTACTTTCAAAATCCCAAATCCTCCCACGCAGTGTTTTGCTGGTTTTGGTCATGTGCTACAAATTCAATCCAATAAGCAACGAGATCACTCTCAGTGATGGCAATGGCGAAAGAGTTGGTGATTATGGTTGTGATATTGGTACTGGAGTTTCAATGTCTTGCAGGATTGAACGAGGATGGAATCCTTCTCCTCTCTCTTCTCAAAAATTTGAAGGCACCACCCAACATTATTCGCAGTTGGAATTCAACTGATGAATATCCCTGCAACTGGGAAGGAGTCTCCTGCCATGAAGATCACACGGTAAAAGTCCTGGATCTCACGGGGCAACTCATTTCTGGAACGTTGTCTCCAGCCATCGGTGGCTTGCGAAAACTGAGGACGCTGTATTTGGGCTCCAACATTCTATCTGCCCTTATTCTAGGGAGGTCGGGAATTGCACAGAGCTCGAATGTCTGGATCTCTCCGAGAACAATCTGCATGGCCCCATTCCCCTGGAGGTGGGTCGACTCACAAAGCTCTCATACTTGTCCCTCTATTCCAACTTTCTCACCGGAACCATTCCTCCCTCCATTTTTGGGCTTCCTCTGTTAAAGGAAATTTACTTGAACCAAAACAACTTGACTGGAGAAATTCCATCAAATGTTGGAAATCTGACTGCGCTCTCCAGCTTATGGTTAGCAGAAAATAAATTATCAGGGGCAATACCCGCTTCCATAAGTAATTGTCGTTGCCTCTCAAATCTGTATCTCCATCACAATCAACTGCAGGGAAAACTGCCAGCAAGTTTAGGCAGGCTACAGAATTTGGCATACCTCTACCTTACCAGTAATATGTTTGAAGGCCCTATACCCAAACAGCTTGCAATGAACGGTCGCAGTCTTATACAAGTTGATCTCTCGGATAACCGTTTCAATGGAGCAGTATTTCAATGATTTCATTTGACCAAAATCGACTCACAGGACGCATACCCTCTTCCTTTGGATCACTGCAACAGCTCTCTGCGCTTTATTTGAATCAGAATTCATTGTCCGGTAACATCCCTCCAGAACTAGGGAGATGTAGGCGGTTCAAAGATTTGAGGTTGCACAGAAATAAGCTGGAGGGCATCATTCCTCCAGACCTAGGTGGTTTGAAACATTTACACACTCTTTTCTTGTCAGAAAATTCCTTTCATGGCCACCTCCCTGTACAGCTATTCAGATCAGAGAGTCGACTGGAGAAGCTTTATCTTTACAACAACAGTCTCACAGGGGAAATACCTTCAGAGATTTGCAATCTGAAACATCTGAGAGAAATTTTCATCTTCGACAAACAACTTTCTGGTCCAATTCCACCAGAATTCGGCGCCAGAAATAATCTCACGGGAATCGATGTAACTGGGAACCGTCTTTCCGGAACAATACCTCCGACACTTTGCTCCTCTGGCCAGTTGGAGCTTCTGTTGTTGGGCAACAATTTGTTCGAAGGAGGGATTCCTCCAGAGATTGGGAACTGCCAGAGCTTGAGGCGATTAAGACTCAGCCATAACCGTTTGACTGGTGTTATCCCAATCCAGTTTCTGGGTTCAAATCTTCACATTGACTATCTGGATATGGCGGATAATAATTTGCAAGGTGAAATACCCTCAAGCATAGGGCAGAGCAATAATTTGAGCTCCATTGACCTGTCCATGAATAGATTGAGCGGTACCATTCCTCCAGAACTGGGGCAACTCTCCAATCTCCAGCTACTCAATCTCTCTTCCAACAAATTGACGGGCCTGCTGCCTTCAGAACTTGGTAAATGTCATCTTTTGTACTCTGTTAACTTAGGTTTTAACTCACTGAATGGCTCAATACCAGAGCAGTTGGCCAATCTAAAGCAATTGGAATATCTAGTTCTTGAATTTCGAGCAGTTATTGGAGCTTAATCCGGGAGGAAACAAATTTGAAGGCCGAATCCCGTCATCGCTTGGAAGTTTACAGAATCTGGCTGTTGCTCTGAATCTAGGCAACAACAGACTAAAGGGTGAAATTCCATCGTCTCTGGGTCAGCTGAATAAGCTTGAGAACCTAGATTTGTCATCCAACAATCTCTCAGGCAGCATTCCTTCAACTTTTAACGGGCTTGTGTCATTGCTTCGAGTAAACATCTCCAATAATCAGCTTACGGGATTCATACCCTCTTCATGGTTGAGGTTTGCGAGTTCAAATTCCTCGAGCTTATTCGCTGGCAACCCTGGGTTGTGTTTGCCAGAAGAGGGCCAAAATACATGTAGATGCAGTAGGGATTCAGTTGCTTATATTGATGAGCAAAACAAGAGAAGAGAGAAAGGTCTTGGCACCATCCCCAGAGTCCTCATTACCATAGGTTTAATTTTGTTTGCATCTTCCATGTTGGTTTTCATGTTGTGGAAAATTATGTTTCCTGAAACCAAGTTGAGGCCTGTAGAGGAGGCAACTGCCCTGGAAATGTCATCCAAATTGAATCAAATTCTGCAAGCTACAGAGAATCTGAACGAGAGATATGTAATAGGCAGGGGCTCTCAGGGGATTGTTTACAGAGTAGAGTTACCGCCGGGGCTAGTATATGCATTGAAAAGGATTCCATTCAGTGATGAAGACACACAGAAAATTAGAATGATGAGAGAAATCCAAACAGTTGCTAAAGTCCGGCATAGAAATCTGGTTAAACTACTGGAATTCTGGATGCGCAAGGAATGTGGTTTCATTCTGTATGAGTATATGCCCAACGGTAGCCTGGATGATGTTTTGCACGAGATGAAACCTCCTCCACTGTTGGGGTGGGATGTTCGTTACAGAATAGCCATTGGCACGGCCCATGGGCTGTCATACCTTCACCATGACTGCCGTCCTGCAATCATTCACAGAGATATCAAGCCCAGAAACATACTGCTGGATTCAGATATGGAACCCCGCATTTCTGATTTTGGGATTGCCAGACTCCTAGACATGAGATCTTTGTCTTCTAACACTTCAGTCCATGGTACTTTTGGTTACATGGCACCAGGTAAACCAATTACTTTTTTGTTGGGCTTTTTTGCATGATTCTGGATTGAAATTGAAATTATTTTTTTATTGTGTGTTTGATGTTTGCGTTCCAGAACGTTGGCTTGGAGGGCGAGAGAGCGAGAAAATGGACGTTTACAGTTATGGAGTGGCAGTGCTGGAGTTGATAACGAGAAAGAATGCATTAATGGATTTGAGTTTTGCAGAGGAAATGGACATTGTCAGTTGGGTGAAGTCCCATGCTGATGAGGATTATGTTAATTCCGTGGTGGATGAAGGGCTGCGAGATGAATTCATCGAATCGGAAGCAAAAGCAGAGATTGTGGGTACAATTCGAATCGCATTGCAATGCACGGCTGCCAAGGCAGAGGAGAGGCTAAGCATGAGAAAAGTGGTGCAACTGCTCAGAGCGCTGAGACCTGTGAAGGCAGGATCAACAGTATCAAGAAATTCAAATGTAAAAGGGAAAGTCATTGTGGGGGAACCATCCACACCTGCCGGAAGAAGTATGTGAAGAGATAGTACATGTGATGGGGAGCCAGCGGCGCAATAATGTATAAGAAACAAATAAACACAGAGATTTGGGCAGCTGTAAACAGTGGAGTTTGTCAGTTATGCCACATCTTGTTCAGAGATATTTTCATTGGCGGTTAACACTTTAGCTCGGTTCGTAACATTCAGCGAGTACATTTTGTGGAGAGATATTTTTATTAGTTTGGTTTTTTTTGGGTTGTTGATCTAAATCCATGAGGAAGTGAATATTGAATTTTTTGCATTATAATAATTTCGATTTTAAAACAACGCTAATATCAATTGAGTTATAATGTTTATAATTTCATTCATAAGTTTTATGTTAAATGATATAATCTTAATATATATGATATTCAACCTAATATTAAAAATTGTAAATTGTTTGGTGGGGTTATATAAATTAAATAATTGGTAAATTATTATAAGAATAATTATAATAAACATCTAAACACTATTGATACCACATTATATATTATTATATATAAATTAAAAAAGTCATAAAAATTAAATAGATTATAATCTTATTTAAATTATTATTATTAATTATAAGAATAAATAATATATGAGTTAAGCATTATTTTTAACAATGGAGATTCATCTTTTTTTTCCCATGGAAATTCTTAATTTCTCAATAGCTTTATCAATACCAGATGTTCAATATAACACATTTTCATAAGGCATTTTTTTTTAATTAATTAGCTTGACATAAATTCATTAAAATAGCATAACTAACTTGGAGATAAATAATAACCTTGGTTTGACAATCGAATTATGATATGTTTTCCCATTATAAAAAAAAAAAAAAAAAAAAGAAAGAAAGAAAGAAAAATAGTAACCCTTGATCTACAAATACTAGTGTGAATAATATTGTCATATTCCATGGAGGTTATATGAGGAGCATTATAAAACTCAATTGACCAAGAAGATCAATCCTTTTTACGAGAGGAGTTGGTTCCTCAAAGTGTGGATTTGGTTAGAGTAGGAGAATTATTTGTTTGCCATGTAATTGATTTATTATTAGGAATTTGTTAAGAGAGTATTGGAGAAGTTCAAGAAGTTGTATTTTGAAGTCAAAATCTGGCTATTCAATCCATTATCCATGAATCTGGAAGGATGCTCACTCATGTATATATTTATGCTTTGAATTTAATAAAACTAGCAATTTCACATGTTGCAAAGGAAACTTCTTAAGGCAGTAGCATAAGAAATAATAGTATTAATAGTGAAAGTGTCACTTGCAACATGAGGAGCAAAATTCATGGATGTCGTTAACACTCAAAACTTTCAACAATTTGAAACATTGTGAAAGCATACAAAAGATTAAGAGCTTTATTTCATTATTGTCAAATACAAAACAAAGGGGAAAAATACAAAAAAAGAGTAAATTGAAACCATAATGCATATGGGCCAACAATATTGCAATTTGCAACCATGTCATTGTAAAGGTCGAATCTAAGTTTTTGCATGATTTTGTTTTCCATCCTCAATCGAGAGCATAGGCAACATCCTCAAATGACTTTCAATATCTCAAGTACCATTGACATGGTTAGAGACCACTATTCCCAAAACAGAAACATAGATTTTTTCTAATAGAACAATCCAGTTTGAGCGTCTAGGAGAAAAAATCCTATTAGTTCCTTCAATTTTTTTATTTTATTTTTTTCGTTCCATTTCTTCATTTTTACACAACTTCAACAAATTTGTCATGAAAAAATGAAATCCATTATGTTTATAATTTCAGGCCTCAGGGAGTAGTGAGAATTTTTTTTACATTGAATTACATCCTAAAGCAAATCTGGAGGAACATAAAAAATATTGGTCTCTAGTTAAATTACACCAAGAAACCATACGGTGAACAACAGTCCAATCCATTGCTAGCGAGTTTTGTTAATAAAGTAAGCATAGAATGAAAGTTTCTGACACTCGAAATGGACTAGAGATGTTGAGAAATCCAAGGAGTAATAGTTAAATGATTTCCCTTATTAATGACATTATCTTGTGATGTTTTCGTTAATTATTAGTTCTTTCGATTTATCTTTTCTTATCATCAAGAATAATGCCAAGCAACAAATAAAAGAGTACACAAGATGTAGCCACACTACCAAGGAAAAACCCCACTCTAGGGGAAAACCCAGTCAAAATTCTTCTTTCAATAGATTTACGATGAGACAACCAAGATCCTTACAACTTCGACTTGGGACTACCTCCATCCATCAAGTCAACCTTGTCATGCTTCAATTCCATTTCTCTTGTAGCAGTCAATCTTCTTCATACTTGTCTTTAAAGAGATCATCTCTGCAACCAATTCGAGCTCCTTCATGCACCAAACTGAAGTCACTGTAACATCATGGAGATGAGGTCACTGTAATAGAACTGAAATAATGTCTTTGTGGTTATGTGAGAGCACCGAGTTAAGGTTATTGTGATAGCACCAAATCCTGTAGACACTGTAATGCGAGTCCATATTTGTGATAACAACAAACCTCTCCATCTAAAATAGCACCAAGTTGAAGTCATCTAAACTGTGCACACTGTGAGATCCGAAATTTTCACTATAAAGACCCTGAAATATGTCTCTGAAGTCATATCTGAACTTCTCTTTATTCATTGAAAAAGACTCTTTGAAATCCAAGTTGTGAACCTTCCTCTTGAGCGAAGACCCTACACACACATATATATAGTTGTTTGTCCATCTTTAATGAGGCGACATGAATATATCAAGAGTTGTATCATTGAATTAAGCCAACATGTGATCTTTTGAGGGAGTCCAACTTCATGAGGGTTCTTTCAACAACAAGGAGACTTTGATGGATGGAGCAGTCTTCACAAATTGACTTTGACAATTACCTAAAGCCTACAATGGAGGCTTAACCTATACATTTGAGCCAAACATGAAACTCATACTTTAATAAGTCAATTTCAATAATAGAAAATCTTTTTGCTTTTCTTTTGAAAAATATATTATATTTTGACTTCAAGTACAATTATGAAGACTGAACCTAGTTAAATTTTCCAACACTCCCTCTTAACTAGGGAGGTATTCATATTTACATATAACCAAAGAGGTACATGGAATATCTCAAACCACATCATCTATGAATAAGTTTAGGTACCACAATGCCATGGACTATATTCCTAACCAAAGAAATCTATCCAATGGTCTCTCAATAATTTAGGCATCGCAATGCCACATACTAGATTCTTGACCAGGGAAATCTATCTAGGTGGGACTAAGATGGAATCAATCTTTCAGCCACTGTAGGTACCATCAGGCTTACTTGCTAACCATCAACCCAAGAAACTAGGTGTGTATTTGAGGTGAGAGCTTCATGACCAACACCATCCTTCCAACTTTGGGACTTAGACATCAACACAAAGTGTCGAAAATATGTTTTCCAGGAAGTGCTTCACTCACAAAGCCTCAACACTCCTTGATCTAGCAGATCAAGTACAACCGATCTCTCCCGATCAAACTGATCGGTAACCAGCATGCTATCAAAACCTTTGAGAGATTTAATTGTACAAACACAACCCCAATCAATAATATACTGTCACATGTACATAATCAAATACATACCTTCAAGGTCTTCCAGATAACTTGATGTTGCTTCTCAACTTTTCATAATAGGATTATCAACCGAATATTTGACAGAAGATTCCTCAATCATACTCTTTCCTAACCTAATTCATATGCAATAACATATTCTTCAATCGAATCTTGCTTTCCTTCTTTCAGCACCACCTCAAAATGAATTCTCCAATTTCCTTCTCTCACTCATGGCCTTCACTAAAACTTACGAATGTTAGTCATGGTCTAGTGCATGACACATGGAGTAGAGAATTATATTTATCATTCCCTCTTAAACAGATAGGATTTAATTATTCATGTACAAGGAATATTCTCAACCATCCTCTTATCCTAGGGAGATTCCTTTCATTCAATCTCCCTCTTAATCAAGGGAGTTATATTTCTTCTTTACGACATCGAAGAATCTTTCATGGCTTCCATCCTTCTTATCATATTCATTCATATATCATTCTTATCCCATCAACTTTACTTACGATCATCTTCACCAACCTGAAGATGATGTACCTGCACAACTTAGACAGCAAGTACAACCAAAATTATAGAAGCATGAAGTTATCCATATCAAAATCTTATAACAATGGAATCATTTAGACTTTACAAACATAATACACAAGAGACTATACTTCAATACTTCAACTTCTTGCCTAGGTTTAGTTACAAACCCTAGATCACATTCATAGCTTATCAAGATATCACACTCATTATATCTAGAGTTTCAATATTCTTTCAACGAAAAGTTCCTTTATATAGCAAACCCTAGAAGCAAATCAAATCAATGAATCTAACAACTTTCAAAATTCATATGTTATTATCCTCGCTAAGATTTCATACATATATCCTAGATGAGCTTCAACAATCAAAACCAATCAAAAATTAATCAACATCATGACTAACATCTACTAGGGTTTGAGGTAAACCCTAGATTTCCATCTTCAAATTCTCAACAATCACTATATAGATTCATAAATTCCAGATTGTTGAAATGGCACCCCAAGGGGGCTTCTAATTTAATTTTCCCTTGATTAAATTGGAAGAGAAATTGTAATTTCATCTCATGACAACTTGTATTAGTTAACTAAGTCAGAATGATTGAGTTAGCTTAGGAAATTCGAGTTGAGGGCCAGAGAGGAGGCATGTAGAGTTCTCCCATGATTTAAGGGGGTCTAGTTACAGTTATTTGTGAGTTGCAATTAGTTAACTCAAGAAATTGAGTTAATTTCAGTTTAACTAGTTCTAACTGAGTGATGAGCTAGTGAGAGGTCCAGTGAATTAAATTTGATTTAATTCACAAGTAGTGATCAATCAATTAACTGATAATTCACTATAAATAGTTGTTGCATGTCAGTTCTAAGGAAGGCCCAGTTGAGACTGAGGTTAAAGGGATGATAACTATCAATTGTATAATTATAAAATTGTACAGGTCAGTTCTAGAGTCATGTGTAGGTCAAGGATGTATTGCACAATCAATTCAAGGGAATTTCCTATTTAATAGGGCAACAATTCCTCCAAGGATGTGTGAGAAAGACAAGATGAGAAGAGGTTGAGAATTGGTTAAGTAATTGACTGATTTTTCATAGATCAGAGTGAGACAGTTGGTAGAGTGCAGGAGTTTCTCTGAGAGAGAAAATCATTTTATTGTTTCATGATCTTGACTTTATACAATATATAGATAGGGGTTTTAGGTAGTGTGCTTTCCCCAGATACATCTTGTGTTGTGAAATTGATTGTCTCTTTCTCTTACTTGTTATGTGATTGTGTGATCGTGTTTTTTTTCTTTCTTTCTTTTTTCCGCAAATTGTAGAAGGATTCAATATCTTGTTTTAGTACATTACAATTTCAGATTGAATCTCGTTGTTAGATTTTCTACATGGTATCAAAGCGCCGAGAATCATAATAAAAAGAGAAGGACAAAGTTTGTTTTGATCGGGTTCGAATTTTCATATTTATTCTTCAGGATCCAATAGGAGATCAAGATGTATTTCAATGGCTTGAGACTCGAATATGCACTCGAGGTAATTTCAAATTACATAGCATGGAAGGACATGATGGAAGTAGCTATCAAGGACAATGGACTAAAGGCTTTCAGAGAAATTGATGTCATGTAGCCCATAAAAGCAGATGCCCAACTTCTTGATGAATGGAAGAAGGATGTAGAAAAGGTGAGGAGGATATCGTTAGAGGGAGTTCGAGATCATATTGTCTCAAGTCTCCACGGGAAGGCGACTCCATATGCGATGTGGAAGGCCTTGAAAGATCTGTATCAAAGTAGTCCACTTAATAATAAGTGCTAAGTGGACTATTCAAAAATCATGAGAAATTATTCAGTTACGACTACCTCTCATGGAAATGGTCATAGATGAATGACTTACTTAACGCAGTTAAATCCCAAAAATGATATCTAAGATTTTATTCATCGAGAATAATTTAAATTCTTCTAATAACTTTGATTCTTCCATGTACTAATGATCAACTAATGAAATAATAATTTATGTATTCATGCAGATTGCCAGATATTTAGGTGGAATAAACTTGGCGTTGCTCCTCTGTCTGATCAACCAACAATTTCTGACCCCAGCGCTCCCAAGCGAGTTGGTATCAAAATTCTTCAACTTATTTTCAAACTCTTATTTCTTTTTGGATCTTATCTTTATTTTATAAGAGATATCTTTGTTAAGCACAATTTGGTGCAAGGCATGGAAGAAAAGTAGCATATTGTTGTATATTTTTGTAGATAGTTGCGAGCATTATTTTTATAAAATCAAAATTATTTATAATTGTAAATATTTTAAACGAATAAACCAAAGTTGTTAATTTGATGGATAATATGAAAATATTTTTTAAATACAAAATATTAATATAATTTATTAAAAGATTTTACATATCATATTTTAATATAATTTTATTGAAGTAATTATTTTTTATTTTATTTATTAATTTATATTATATGTTTTTTTTTTTTTTTTAATGACAAGTGAATCTTTTCAAACTTTTCATAAAATTATTTAATAATAGAAGTATTTAAGGTATTCATTTTAAGCTAATTTTGTTTTTTTGTAATATTTCTTTTTTTGATCTCGTTAAAATGAATGGAATATGTTTATGGTATTTATTGTGGTATTTGCCTTCAAAGTATTTAGAGAGTCCATGAAGACTATAAAAAGGGATAGAAGCTATGCATTAAGAATCATTCAGGTTTATCTATCTTATTGTGTTTTTCACTTGCTGTGGTCAGTTCTAGTTTGATCAGAGGGAAGAAAATCCAATGGGTGTTATTTTGTCTCGTCCATGATTGTGCTTCAATGCATTTGTCTTCTCTTTTGATAAGCAGTCGTGCATGCCATTGCAAGGGCTTGAAATTTATTGTATGAGCATGTACTATTTCCTTTGGTAATAATATAAACAATGGCTACATTTATAGATCTTGCTGTATTCAATGTTTTGATTGCAAGTATTTTTAACTAGAACACTAAAGTGTGCTAGATCTGTAAAAAATTTAAATTTTGGGATATTACAGTGGTATCATATTTGTGCATCTGCCAACATGAGGTGTTTTATTGCAGATTGTGGCTTAAGAGAAACTAGTCTTCAATAATTCTCCATAATCACCCTAGCAAATAACTCGGCCAATTTCGTTGGTTTTTCGTAACTACCCAGTTTGCTGCACAATTTTATCTGCAGGAGATTTATTTGTTGGAATTAACCATTCTTGTGGGAGATCGAAGGAGCTGATCTTGCCAAGATACCGACATTTTCCTGTAGCAGAGGGTTCATGCTTTAAGGAATTGAGAAGTCCAGAATTTGAAAGGGTCGAATTGTTTAAGTTACAGGGAGACTACACTGCTGTTCGCGTGTTGCAAAAGGGTCTGGAGTTCTTAGGACACATATATGTTTCAGCATCAGGCCGTGAGACCGGGTCTAAGGTGAAGATTGCAGGTCGACCGTATTTTGTTGCACTTGTTGAAGATCGAAGGGAGCGGTCAAGACAACTTTCCCATCAGTTCGTTTTCACGGTGGGAAAACCAAATAGATGTGAATGTAAATCCAAAACTGACCAACGAGAATGGAAACCAAAATGCAAGCGATGTAAATAGAAATCCAAACCAAACGATGTGATTGAAACACAACGTGTGCACGAAACTATAAAGGCCAACAGTGGTTATCAAACAAAAACACCAAAAAAATAAAGACACATAAATGACTTCATATGCCAATTTAGCTTGTACTTCCCCATTAGTTGTATTCCCACTCAACATTAATATGCCTTCTATCTCCAGTAGTGTGATATTGGCATTGTTAAATTTATGAGTGTATATTTTCCATTCCAATGCTAGTTCACCAACCAAACCAAGGTCATGTACATCCAATAGTTTTCTACAATATCCTATACAATATTCTTTAGTTTTGCTAAACTAAAGATTCCAAAAGTGTGTAAATGGTCGTGTGTAAATGGTCAATCAGATAGGGAGACAATTTTTATGACCCAAAACAGCAAATAAAATAATATATCCCTACCAAGATATGCTTTCCATTGCCTACTTTCCAAGGAAGCCAATGTGTCAACTATTTAAAAGATGACATCAAACTTTTCTAGACTTCAGAAGAGTTTTTTTCTAAAACTTCCACCTCCCACCTCCCCTAATATAATCAAAGAATGATTTTTGTAATTTATTTATCTTTTAGCATTTATGACCATAGTCCATTACCAAAAGTTCCTCTCCACATGATTTTTAGGTCTAATGTTTCACCAAATTTGGTCAAATGCTGGAGTCCCCAACCACCTTGACTCTTTGAAAAAGAAGGGGATTCCAATTTTTCCAAGTTCATATCCTCTTTACTTTTCCTACCAATCTACAAAAAATCAAACATTTTTCTTCTAATATTAATTAGAATGAAGCTAGGAACTTTAAACAAGGTAAGCCAAAAAATCGTCACATTCTCTAGTACTTTTTTTACAAGTATCGGTCTACTTCTTAAATAAAACCACTTGTAAGTCCAATTTTCAATTTTCATCTCAATCTCCTTGAAGATCCATAACCGATATTACTTTTTCATAGTTATTTGGCTTCCAAAAGTATCCCAAATAGTTCAGTCCTATTCTCATACGCTCAACCTGATAAGGCATAAAACGATGTATTTGATCAAGAAAAGCATCCTTTGTATTCTACTAAAGAAAACAAGAATTTTAAGTATTGACCTCTGTAACGGTTTTTGCAAATAGAAGAGAAATAAACCTATGGAAATATTTCCATACTTCCAATTCACCAATACCAAATAATAGGACATCATATCCAAACAAAATATGTGTCAAATTGCGACAATTTGAAAGTTTTATACCCTTAATTCTCCCATCTCTTGTTTATGTTAAGATCAACATGCTCAATCCTTCAAATACAATAAGAAATAAGAGAGGAGACAAGAAACACCCTTTTCTTAAGCCCCTTGAACTCTTAAAAAAACTAGTGGGTTATCCATTAACCAATACAGAAAAATTGGTAGAAGTCACATATGACATTATCGAGTCTGTAACTGATAGGTCGAGTCCAATCTGCAAAAGGTCCAATTCAGAAAAGACCAACTAACCTTTTCATATGCTTTCACTAGGTCCATCTTAAATACTAATGCTTCAAGATATTTGAATTTAATAGTATGGATCCCTTCTTGAGCCACACCAATTACATCATGATTAAGTCTATTCTTTAAGAAACCAAAATTTTCATTAGAAATTAAGTCAGCCTACTCTTCTAAGAGATTACTAAGGTAATCGCTTATAGATCCAGAGATTAAGTCAACCTACTCTTCTGGATCTATAAGAGATTACCTTAGTAATGAATTTGTACACCAAATTGCATAGTGAAATAGGTCTATAATCATCAAAGGTCTCAGGTTTATATTTTTTTGGTATTAATGCAATAAAAGTAACATTCAAATCTCCTATAAATTTCCCTTTCAATCTATTGTATAGTCATCTAGACTAGGGTTTTTATCTATAGCAAAAAGTATTAGAACATCTTTGAAATCCACTATAATTACTAGGGCCCATACCCTAGCTGATTCCTCACTGTTGAAAAAAAAAGTAAAAATTTTAACCACTTATAGCTAAGCTACAATGCTATTATTGTCTAGTTCTTAAAATAATTTACTAAAGTGTGCAGTAGCAACATTTTCCAAGTATTTCTAGTTAAAAATACTAGAACCATTTGCATCCAACAACTCGCTTGTGGCATTGTTATTTTTCATATGACCAATATATTTATGAAAAAACTTTGTATTTCCCTCACCAACTTGTAACCATATAACTCTGCTTTTGAGTCTCCAAGACTCTTCTTCCATCTTTAAAATGGCCTCTTTTCTAGATTACATGTGATATAAGTATATTTTTTGTTCCTTAGTGTAAATCCCATTAATGGATTCGATAAAAACAATATGATACTTCAACTCAATGTATCAAGCTCCTTTTATTCATTGATTTCCATTCGATTACAATAATTTTCAAAACCTTTAGTTTAATAACTATACTATCCATAGAACCCAACTTAGTTTGTAGAAAATAATCATTCCAAAAGGACCTTAGTAACCAAATTTTTAAAATATACATCAAATAGCAAACAATGATTAAACTTGAATGGTTATGTTATTCTAGACTCTCTAGATCCATCTAAAAAAATATTGGCATATGGTTAGAAATGCCAACATTTGTAATCTAGGATCTAAAATTCTTGAAATTTTATGAAAGCTTCTCAACAATGAGAAATATATCTATTTTATCAATACTTTCCCCTCCAATTCCTTCATTCCTCCAAGTAGGTGTTAGTGGTGTTATGGATACATATATAAGGTTTGAGTCACAAAATAATCACTGAAATAAATCAAAACAAGGGCATAATCTGGAATTTTCACCACAAATCTCCCTTATAGATAGTGTTAAGTTCAAGTATCCAGTTAAAATCAATAAGGGTCCATTAGTAATCCAAAATCTAAAACCTTCCTCCAATAAGGAACCATCTCATTACAAGGCCCATAACAATTGATAATTTTAAGAAGTAGATGGAAACTTCTAATAGAACTTACAAGTAGAAACCTTGCACATTTCATTAAGGGATGAAAAAAACACACACAAGGGTCCTAGGCAGATAATAAGCCACCAAAATAAGCATTAACATTTGAGGTACTCACATGCCAAAAGGGACAAATATTAAGAAAAATGATGCAGGCTTAGTTAGGATATAATGAACATCTGAAAATTTTGAATCTAAGAAGTGCTTCCCTAAATTAAACCCAGGAAGTAAATCCTTGTCATAATTCTTTTAAACTTGCCTTAATTAATATTGAGTGGGAGGAGCCGCAAGGTATATAAATACCCTTTGTTTAAACCACTATATTCAAGCCTCATATATATATATATATATATATATATATATGGCCCCAAACCATAGGGAAAACCCATTGTGTTCGAACTCTTCAATATACCAAGCACATAAGAGAAATTCAATTTAAATTCCCTGTACCTTTGTAATAGTTGTCGAAGCCAAGCTTTGTGATAACATAGCGCAAGGAAAGGTCCTTCATATGACCTTCCTATATAACATGGGTCCCAACTCTTTTAACATTCGTGCACAACCTTTATTGGTTGGGACAACTCAACAATCAAATAGCCCCAATTCTATGTTTCCTATTGGAGTTCGTTACTCGACACCGTGGCCTTCCTCAATTGTGCACTCAAGAATCCCTTCTACGATGATGTAAACAAGTATGTGACCCAACTCCACTTCGCTTACTCTTATCATTGTGTTTCTATATTTGATTTAGCCCACATGCTACATCCACCTGGTCTTCATCAAACCGGTCCTCCCTAAGGGTGCACAAAGGTTCCTCTTCTAGGAGATAGACTCCAGGAAATGGAAATATTTTTGTTAGTTGTTGATTCCATCTCCTGTAAGCTCTTGTCCCTAGTCCTTTTAAAGTGCGTGCACACCATTTTCCTCTTGACAGAGTCAACATTCCTTCGTGTCCCATTATCTAGTCTCCGCTCCAATAAAAAAAATCCATGTCATCCTATGACTTCGTCGATTGGATGACTTCCACATCCGCCAATTTCTAGTCATCCCGAAGTCCAGTCAGATTGACTTCTCCCTTATGCACTCCTTTCTCGAGCACTCGGGATGGAACCTTCGGCATGACATTGTCAAGTGAGATATTCTTCGAATAGAACTTAAGTTTTGTCTTCCAACCTTCGTCAATTGACGCCTTTTTTAGGCTCCGATTAAACTAGGTCTCGACTAACTTCTTGCTCTATTTTTAGCTCTTATTTTTTCAGGATTTGATATAGTCTTCTACATAAACATAGTTATCGATAAAACATGAACTATTACCTCAAAACGGGAACTCTAACCAAAAAAACATCAAAAAACCATGAAAAAACAACTTTGAAAACGAAAAGTTGTATTCTGGAATAATCTCTTTTTTGTGGGATAAATTTTCAACATTTTAAAAAAAAAGTTGTATTATCGAATAACCTTTTCAATATCTTTCAAAAATGAAAGTACCTCAATTGAAAAAAATAAATAAATAAATTTAAATTTAAAAATATATTAAAAACTATAAAAAAAAACAAATTAAATTAAAAAAAAAAAAAAATTTAAAATATACAAATTAAATTTAAAAAGAAAAAAAAAATTATTAAATTAAAAACCAAAAGAAATAAATTTTAAAATAAAAAATAAATATATATATATATATATATATATATATATATATATTAAATTTTAATAAATAAAAAAATAAAAAACAAAAAATATTATTTAAATTTAAATTTAAAAATAATAATAATAATAATTATTATTATTATTATTAAAAAAAAAAAAAATATATATATATATATATATATATATTAGAGCTCAATTTCATAATCTTTGTTGTAATACTAACTTTCCTAGCTTTTTAAGATGTCAAAATTATAGTGACCTCGGGAGGCTTCTTTCCAAGCTTTTTGAGCATAGGAATAAAATTTTAAATCAAACTAAATAACTCTTTTCTTAAGGTCCGATAGACCAAAAATTGGTCTCAGTGGACGTTAACCATCATCGTCATCACCATCATATAAACTTTTATTAGAATTAAGATGAAAAATTAAATTAAAAAAATAATATATTAAATTTTGATAAATAAATTTTAAAATAAAAAAGAAATAAAAATAAAAAATAAAAAATAAAAAATTCTAATATTCAAATTTAAACAAAAATAAAAATTAATCAAAAATGAAAAATGAAAAAAAATAAATAAAAATATTAAATTGAAAAAAAAAATAATTATAAAATAAAATTAATATAAAATATAAAAATTAAAATTAAATAAATAATATTAAATTTAAAATTTAAAATTTTATTTAATTAAAAAATACAAAATTTAAAAATATTTATATTAAATTTTAAAAAATAAATTAAAAAAATGATTAAATATTAAAAAAAAAAACAAAAAAACAACTAAATTTCTCCGCCAGTTGGGCGAGGAGATTCTGAAAATCGACCTCTCTTTTGCTGCACTTGATTATTCATCGGTCGGGTAATATTCATGCAGTCGCCTTCCTCACTATGTACTCCACGAAACTTCCTCTACCTTTCTTGGTCACAGCGGCTGCGGAGTAAGAAATTGACTCCTCCGCGCTGATCTTTTTCCGCTTCAAGGCTCACGAGCCACGTAGAGCAATTTGTACAAAGCCAAATGTAAAGAAAACTAAAATATTGGTTTTAAAGAGGCTACCGTTGCCAGATTGGAAAACATTTGATGTAAACAAGGTCGTTGAGAGCAGAGGAAACAACACTTCTTTATTGCCTCAGATTTACTCCAAAAACGTTCGAGTTTGATTCTCAAATCGACCTTTTTAAAATTAAATTATTATTTTTATTTATTAAAATTTTTTAATTTATTAAATTTAATATTTCTTTTTTTAATTTAATAAAATTCAATAATTTTTTTTAATTATATATTATTTTTGAGATTCAACTGCTTTAAGTAAGTCATTCATTTATGATCATTTTTATAACATTTTCGTGAGAGATAATCGTAATTGACTAATTTCTCATGATTCTCAGAATTTTTGTAAATATTTTATTTTTTAATTTTAAAAATTTAAAAATGGTTTAATTTAAAAAAAAAAAAAAAAATATATATATATATATATATATATATATATAATTCATTTATTTGTTTTTTTTTTTTAATTTTTAATTATATATATATATATATATATATATATATATATATTAATTTTCTTCTTATTATTATTTATAATTTAAATTATTTTTTACTTTTCCATTTTAATTTTTAATTATTTTTAAATTTTCTATTTAAATATTTTTTTTATCACTAAAAAAAATTGTTTTTGATGTATTTTTATTTTTTCATTTTTTATTTCTTTGCTTTAAATTATGTTTTGTTTTTTTTTTTTTGTTTTTTTTTTTTTTTTAACATTTGAAGTGTTAAAAATATGCTAAAAAAAAAGGTGATCTTGTATCACCACTTTTCAGAATCAGGGGTTTTTTGCTACCTCAAAAAAGTAGGCACCAATTCAGTTACCTATTTAATCAGTAACTATGTTCATAGGCCTCACGTTCGTCATCTCTATCCTTCATGATAATTGTATTCCTCCACTTCCATTGCGCCTCTTATCTATTCTGATTCAATGGAAACCGACTATGTCATAGGTTTTGATCCTCCAACTATCTCCTGTCTAATGATTTTGTTGCACGACTTTGTTTGATTTGGATTGCCACTCTACTTGTTCATCCGACTTCAGCCCTACTCTAAAGGATGTTGGCATCCTATGTGTAATTGAATCCTCTTTATTTAACTTGCGTTCTCATATTCTCTCCCTCCTGAGCTTTAATCAATTTTGTAACCTTTGCATACTCCTGTGCACTTACATTAAGCGCAATCCCTCTCGTGCTTACTTGAAACACATCTACACTCAAATATAAAATACATGGCTCTTGTATACACTCAACATAGTGGTTCTTCTATTAAATTACATTCTTTGTACAAAATTATGGAGTCTCCACCAACTAATTTACATTAATTGTCCCTCTTGGCCTTATGGCCATATTTGACATTACTCTAATAAACCTCTAAACAATCCTCTCTCACTTAATTTTTCTGCTTACATTTTTTCTTAAGTTTACATAATTATATAAAAGAGGATTCTAAACTACAATAAGTTCAGCTCCACAAAATCCTCAACAAACCTCTATTCCAGGATCTTATAGATCCACCTATGCTCTAAGGAATCTAACTAACTCTAAAATTTCTCTAACTCACTCAAAATTCTTGAGATCTCTCCTTAAAAGTAGATATGATTACAATTTTCATAATTTCTATAGTTCTCATAGAAAATACAAATAATTAAACAATTACACTAATTTAGGAACCAACTCCCTTGAAAATGAAAAACCCATAATGTAACAACCTTGGTGAAATTCCATGTAATGAAAGTTCATAAAGGAAAATAATAACCATAGTTATGAGAGACTTATTCCAAGCTGAATGTTGGGAAAGAAATCCTAGTGTAGGTGTTCATTTCGGTTATTATGGCTAAGGAAGTTGGCAAAGGCAATGACAAAGGCTTTGGAAAGGAAAAATTACATTTTTGGCAATTTAGTTATGAAAATAATGGAAATTAGGAGAAAAGGAGGTGAAAGGTCACAGGTTGCATGTGAAGAGTAAAACGAAGGAAAATAATGGGAAAATGTAGAAAATAGAGACCTAATCAATAAAAAGGCTTTTGAAGATTAGTTGGTACCTTTTGTCAGTTTACTTTTGGAGCTCTCTCTCTATTCTCTCTCTCTTTCATACTCTTGGACACTTGGAATTTTTTGGGAGCATTTCATCTTTGGATCAAGAAAGAAAAATAAAGAAAAGATGAAGCAAAGCTCAAGCAAAGAAGCAAAGGATCAAGCAACTACAACAAGTTTACTTGCAGCTATAGATTTGCAAGTGTGATTTCATTGCTATATTTAGCATGCATGGTTATGCATGTGCGTTATTGGTTCTCTTGATATTATTGGCATGGGTTTTTCCAGGTGTGATAATGTTCTTCAACGTTTCCTTTCCATTTCTAGATAGCCATTGTGTGATGGGGTTCTCATGTTTTGGTTGAGCTAGATTTATGGATGGATTCGAACTAAGTGAGGTGGATCTTTGAATGAAAGAACACATGTCCTAGTGATCCCTGAACCAGATTGTGGATTGCGGTAAATACACTGGCCTAGTGACCCCTGAACCAGAATGTGGATTGTAGTAAAGCCATGTATTGTGTGCCTCATTGGGCCTACGAATATGCAACTGATGAATGGTGGTATATATGATAAATCCTAGAGGTGGTTTCCCTTGATCAGGCCTAGGAATCCTTGTCGGTGAATGGTGGGATCTATGGTAAATCCTAGTGGGGGTGTCTCGGTTATGGCCTAGTTATCCCTGGATCGGACTATAGATTGAGGTAAAGTCTATAGACTAGGAGAAATGAAAATTCCTCATGGTGTAGGTAGAGAAATACGATGGCATCCATGCTTTCTTATGGCCGAGTGATCAAGTGAGGATTGCGGTAAAGTCGGTTTCTATTGATGAGGGTGAGTTGGTTTAGCCTCAGAAATACTTGTTTGGTTCTTTTGGTTTGAGTCCCACATTCATGCTTGGAATATGGCACGAGGGTTGGCTGAAGAGATATTTGGCTCATCCAATCTATGGTCGGGTGGAATGTGGTAGTCCCAGACCAGGTTGGCTTTTGCATTCATGAATAAGAGTTCCTTTCCTTGCTATTTTATGTGTAAATGTATTGGATTCTTTGTAGCACTTATGGCTATTGTATCCTCAAAATTTCTAGAGTTTATATGTTGGTTATGAGTGTGCTTTATGACAGTGAAAATGTATGGTTCTTATCATGTTTCAATTTGTAAATTAATGCGAAATGAAAATATGACCTAATAGATGATAATGCAACTAATGATTTAGTGATTCTTAGATAAGTATGAGACCCCTACGCTCATATATGTTGTTTAAACTTGTAAATTACATATTTGTGACATGTTTGAAAAAATTCCTATCATGGCTAGTAGGGGTCCAATCAAGTCCTTGTTCAAGTATTTGCATTTGTATCAATATTCTGTTGTTATCTTTCATTCATGGAAGTGTCATGGATTTATGGGCAGTGACCTCAGTCCTAGACCTTGAAATTTAGCCTTAAAGCCCACAGTCGATGACATAACACTGGCATAAAAAGGCTCCAGTCACACTCATGCAAGCTCATGGGAGCGAATGGGGGATTAATGTAACAAAAATTTTAGTCTGTCTCAGGGGCTAGTCACTTGGAAGGTTTGGATGGCTCCTTAGGGTTATGTTGAAGGTGTAGAAGATCTATCTTGTTGTGTTCCATCGGCTCCACTTTTTTAATTGACACATAGAGATTTGAATCATATCATAGTAACTCTTCGTCACATGTTTACCCCAATTGGATGGTTACTTGGGTAAATGTGGGAGGAGGGTGTTACAAAGTGGTATCAAGGTATGGTTCACCCCTCATACTGGATGGGAGGTGTGTTTGGTCATGAATTCATGTTGGTTTCATATGTGTTCCTTATGATTATGGTCTATGTGCTTGTTGCATATGCATGGTGTTGGTCATGGTTGCAATGATGTTTCCATGTGAAGGTTGATGGGGGTGTTATGGAATGCGTTGTAATGAGTGTGTGATTGGCTATGCATTGTTTATGCATGTCAAGTGCTTATATGTTGTCAAGCGTATAGTGGTATGGTTTTTGTTTTCATGCATGAGGTCATGGTATGTGATTGATATGGTCGTGCATTGATGAATGGAATGATGTTTAAATTCCTTTTCTTATATATATGCTACATATATACATGTTGTTATGACTATGTTCATACATGTATTATGCTGATTGGTTGATCTTGCAGGAAATATCCTCCCTGAATGATGCTAAGGTACGTTGCTTTGGTAGACTACAAATATTCTCCGTATGAATCAGATGAGAAGCGTGTTGTTGGGCATTGGTATGACTTATCAGACACATTAAGGAGTATGAAGAAAGAAATAGGGAGTTGCAAAGTAGATGATAAAAGTATGTTTAACATACCCAACACCATAAAATTGTGTTTAAGGATGGAGAGAATCTAGATTTGACCTTCTAAACCACCTTAAAGAAGTAGGGTTATCAAATTTTTGCTTCCTTCAACCACCAAAACTCTCATTTTCTAGACCACCATCATCTTCTACTCATTGAGAGCTTTCCAACAACATAAATTTCATCCAATTTCAAGCTTTGGACACAAATCTTTTCCCATTTGAAAAAATGTCCCCTAAATTCCGCATTAACATCTATACCATTACCATGTGGAGAACACATGGAAGCCCCTATACCCATGTGTCACCATCATTGTAGCACATTTGACATCCTAATACCGCATTAGGGCCCTATGAGGTGTAATGAGACATGACTTTCAAGGTTTATTATGAATATGGGGTTATCAAAATTTATTCTTTCCTCCATAAACTAAAATCATATTTTTGATACCACTATTGTATTCTTCTTATCAAGAGATTTCCAAAAATATAATTTCGATCTCATTTTGAGCTCCGGGAATAGTGTCATTCGCATTTGAAGTTTCACCCCTTAAGGGCCACCTCATCATTCTTACATTCTATTTGGCTAATATGTACCAACTCTTGCCCATGTGTCATCCCCGCACTGGTCCACTTTCCCAACCATATGTCATCCCACTTGTTTGGTCCACTTTCCCAACCCATGTATCTCATATCGGATGTTGCCATATCAACACTTTTCATAAAAAACCCCCTTTTCCAAATAACCAAGGTTTTCATATCTGATACGCCAATATGGTTACATCCAATGGTATGCCAATATTTCCATCCCATAGACCTCCGATATGTTGGTATGGTAGAATCTTTTGATATGCCAATATGTGATAAACTCCAATACGAAATACTAGGTATCTATAATTTTTCCTATAATTACAAATCTTTGAAAATCACCAATAGGTTGGTGGCTAGTTCAGTATTCCACCTCATATTCTATCATCGAATAAAAATCTAACACATGGTAGATGTTGATATGCATGAAATGTGGCACTGTTGACATGCATATTCAGATATCGGGTTATTGAAGTTTTTCCATGGTCCAACACAAAAAAAATCTTGATATACTAATATGTTAGTATGATTGCTAAGCATGATTCATCATCCTCCGATATCTAATCACCACTTGACACATGGAAAATGTTGAATTGTTCCCCACCACATGTCGTTGTTGATCTGTTTCATGTGTCACTCATATTTTGTTAGTTGGCATGTAAAAATGGCTAAATATATGTGACATGTGTCATACACATGACATCTCCACATCATCATGAAATCACCCTCTAGGGCTATTGATACTCCAATACTTCTGATATTCTAGTATCTAAGGCTATCAATAAATGCGGCCAATTAATAGAGGTATTTTAATAAAGTAACTTCCCATTGACTGAAGCTATACCATATCGAGGATTCCCAATAGGCAGTCCTTTTCATTCTTCTAGAGTGTGATATCTATTAAACTCCCTTATTCACCCGACTCTTGTTCATGGATCCCTTTGGGCCATGTGACAAGTGGTTGGGGCTAAGACTCCAAAAATCCAAAATTTCCAATAAAGCCCACAAACACTGTTGAACCCTTAAAAAGTCATCTTCATTTACTTTTTGTCACTCTTTCCTTACTTATTTACCCTATTTCACCTTTTTAAACCTATAATGTCACTCTCTAAAACTTATCAATATCCTATTAATTACTTTATGCTTATTTCCTTAAATTCCATGTTCCAAAGTAGATAATTAAGTGTTTTAGATAATGTTTTGCTAATGAAAGAATTCTAGTTTATTTTCAATAACAAATGAAGAATTTTGATACCCAAAAGGGACCCTTGAACTTATGAATATGTACTTGTGGTCGATTATGAACGAGTCTCGCCTCAAGTGGATCAATTACATGATAATGTGGCAACCATCTTCAAACAAGGATCCTTATCAATTCTTCGATGGATTCAAGGTCAAGCAAAGAAGGTTCAAAGGCATAACAAGTTCAACAAACCCTATTTTCATTAATGGCTACAGAGGATGAAGGACTCTATTTACTCTACAAGCACGACAAAAAATTCGGCGAGGTTCTCAAAACGACGACGGATAATTTGTTTTGTATTTATGGCTAATATGAGTAGTTCCAATCTTCGGATTAAGGGATTGGACCTCATCATTGAACCAGACCCCGAGCACTATGATTTTTAGGAGGTGGAGCTGATAATTTGGTATTTTGTATAACTTGAATTATTAGACTTTGTGCCTTTGTTTTCGAAAGTTCCATGACATTTGACTTAATGTAATTTTGGTTTTTATTTAAGCCGCAGTCTAACTAGTCTGCTTTTTTGCCCTGAAAATCATGGAAATTCCAGTAAGATTTTAAGAAAATCCGGCATTGATTTTTGTAAATCTACGTTATAACTATGAAACTTTAATATTTTGGGTGCCCTAGAGGTTTTTGATGGTGTTGAATCCATTTCAACCATCAAAATCATGATTCAAACACTGTTACTGTGAGATTTCTAAAAAAAATTTGGCCTAGATTCCAACCAATTTTGGTCGTCCAGGAAATTCCTCTGTCTCGTTAGACAACTCCTTTATTTAATATGAAAGTTTATCGTTTACCCATTAATGTGGTGAATATCATTATTTGAAGTTGTGGAAGAGTTGAACGCTATTGTGGGAGGGCCCCTCATAAGAGCGATTTCATTTGTAAATTATTCCCTTTCTATTATATGCTTGTATTGTTGCAGATCTGATTTCATTTATGTTTATTAAAGTATCCCTTTGGTTTATTGTGTTGTGGGTATCATTGTTTCTATTGCATGGATGTGTTATACATGTTGGGCCATGGAATTTTCATCTTTTTTCATCTATTTTCTTATTTATTTTTCCTCTTTTTTGACCAATGATACCACATTCTACCACTATAACAACCTTTATTAACTTAAGTATGTCCTTTTCCATATGTCATTTTCTTAGTCTAATTATGCTTATAATTTTACATCAGAACTATTTTCTCTGGTGATTTTTATTATAAAACTAATATATGGGCTATTTCAGGTTTAAGTGGTATGTTGAAATTGTTGTTGCATGATTTCATTTTCATTTCCCTTTATCAATTTGGATCGAAGGCTCCATGAGTTGTTGTTGATACACGAACAATTTTCCTTGTGCATGTTGTGTTTTTCAATCAGTTGTATAGACAAATTTTGGAGCACATCAAATCGAAGTCAATTCAACTACCGAGAGATATTCATGGAGTAGACATATAACTTAGTCCAAACTGTAAGATCCAAAGGGAAATATCGCTACACTTATTCCCTACACTTTGCATCTTTCTACTTTCATTGTCTTCACATGCTACCTCCGTGATCCATATCCCCCTGATACACTCTTTCAAAACCTAAGAAAAAACAAATAAACATATTGAATATTGAATATGTTTTAAACTGACAATGGTAAACACAATATCAAATGTGATGGCAGGCTTTTCATATAGAATCGATTTTGTTAATTCGTTACCTAGCAAAACTAGGCTTCTAGCATTGGTTGATGATTGAGCAGAACTCGGTGGAAAGAACGATTGAGAATAATGATAGTAGAGAGGGAGATTTTCACTCACTATATATATATACACACACACACACACACTAAGAGAGAGATAAAGAGAGAGATTGTCACAATAAATAAAATATTGCAATGGCTACCTTATGTAAAATAGTATTTTTTTATCAATTTGATGAGAGGAAAAAAAATATAGAGAGATGCCTTATTCTATTGATTTAAGTGGTTTCTTATTTAGGGTACCAGGGAGATGTGTAATTCCTTCACTCTTAATATGGGGTTGACATGTAGTGTTTTATAATATTAATAAGAAAACAAATTCAATTTGAGTATCTATATACACAGAGAGATTAAGGAGAATGTGTGTGTGTGTGTGACAAAAAAGAGAGTGTGTGTGTGTGTTCTTATTACATAGATATATGCTTTCTAATTCCCAATATGTATAATTGTTTTATTGCTCAACAAGGATTTGACACAGGGCATACATGAACCAATAAATATCTATCTTAAGCTGAGAATTATCAAGGGTAGAGAGGGATCAAACCTCTAGAGACACAAACTATTTCTCAAGTTTTGCACTCTAAAAGAGGTTTGCACTTTAAGAGACTTAATGCCTTAATTAAAATTATGAAAGCCCTCTTCCAAAATAAACACACCTATCTATGTAAAAATAGACTTAAAACATTAAATTATAAAATTATAAAACATGTTGAAGTAAAATGCTATATTCCACCAACTTGGATCTACCAAGTGTTAAGAGGAAATAGATGTCTAATGTTGTAATTAAAATGTTATGATGATGATAATTAATGTCCACTAAGACCAGTGATGTGTATGGAACCTTAAGAAAATAAGAATCTAATTATAATTCTTCAAAATCTTATTTCTATTATAAAAAAAAGGGAAAGAAGCGCGCTCATCAATTTAAAACATGTCAAAGTAAAATAATATTTTCTTCCAACTTTGATCTACAAAGTTTTAAGAGGAATTAAATGGCTCAAGGTGCAATTTTTCCCATTGTTTTGTTCTAAAAAAAAATTGCATTATAAAATATTTAATTCCTTTTTACACTTAGTAAATTCAAAACTAAGATTAATCTAGTCTAGAGGCACTCTACAACGTAGTATGGGGGAGATGTTATAGTGTTTCTTAAATGGGTGTAACATTTAAATATTGATTCAATATTAGGGAGATGTTGAACTTGTAAATGAGTGTAAACATTTAAATGTTGGGTTAATATGGGAGAATGTTGTAGTGTTGTAAAATGAAGTTTTTATAGGTAAATAATAATAATAATAATAAAATGACAAAAAAATAAAAGAAGTAAAAAGTAATACAAATTTTAAATCTATTAGATTCAATTTATTGTATTGTAATTTTGTTTTCATTAATAAAATTACTAGCAATATAGGAAGAAAAAATCATAATATACATATCACATTAAAATAAATTTAGATAATAAGTATTAATATTCAAAACATGTAATTAATAAACATATACAATTTAAAAATATATAATTAATACACATATATAGATTACCATTTATTTGGCAATACACATTAATAAAATAAGATTTATTTATTTAAATGGTAGAGATTTAACCTACATAGATATGACAATGAAAATCAAGGGTTACTGTTTTTCTTTTTTTCTTTTTTTTTTTAATAGTGGGAAAACCTATTGCTGGTTACTATTTATCTCCAAATTAGTTCTGCTCTTTTAATGAAAATATGTCAAATTAATAAATGGAAGAAAATGTAATGTGAACATGTGTCATATTGGGAAAGTGGTATTGATAAACCATGATATTATAATAAAAACTATTTAAAAATTAAAAATTTCTATAGAAAAATGAGAATAAATCTCCACCATTAAAATTAATATTTAACTCAAATAATAATAATAATTTAAAATAAAATTATATTGTTTTGTAATCGATGTAAAGTAACATATAATATAAAATATAAGATAAGATCCATATTGGATGTTTTTCATAAATTAATACCTACCAAATATTAAATTTAATTTATATAAGTACATAAACAAATAATTTCCAATGTCATATTGAATGCTCCCTATATTAAAATATTACCTTAACATAAGACTTCTGAATCATTATCCCATTATAGACCATATTAATGCTCTACTCTACAATACATATCAACAACCCAACTAAATAAAAATATCTCTTACCAAAATACACTACATGAATATTTTAGAAACGAAGTGAAGTGATACTGCCAATGGAATTCTAACTGACAAACTCGACTGTTTACAGCTGCCCAACTCTCTGTCTTTATTTGTTTCTTATCCATTATCGTGCTACTCGCTCCGCATCACATGGTGCCATCTTTTCGTACACTCATCACACTTTTGCGGCGGAGGTGGATGGTCCTCCCACAATGACTTTCCCTTTTACATTTGAATTTCTTGATACTGGCTTCACAGGTCTCAGCGCTCTGAGCATTTGTACCACTTTTCTCATGCTCGGCCTCTCCTCTGCCTTGGCGGCCGTGCATTGCAATGCGATTCGAATTGTACCCACAATCTCTGCTTTTGCTTCCGATTCAATGAATTCATCTCGCAGCCCTTCATCCACCACGGAATTAACATAATCCTCATCACCATGGGACTTCACCCAACTGACAATGTCCATCCCCTCTGCAAAACTCAAATCCATTAATGCCTTCTTTCTCGTTATCAATTCCAGCACCGCCACTCCATAACTGTAAACGTCCATTTTCTCGCTCGGTCGCCCTCCAAGCCCGCGTTCTGGAACGCAAACATCAAACACAATAAAAAATAATTTCAATCCAGAATCAAGCAAAAAAGCCCAGCAACAAAATAATTGGTTTACCTGGTGCCATGTAACCAAAAGTACCATGGACTGAAGTGTTAGAAGACAAGGATCTCATGTCTAGGAGTCTGGCAATCCCAAAATCAGAAATGCGGGGTTCCATATCTGAATCCAGCAGTATGTTTCTGGGCTTGATATCTCTGTGTATGATCGCAGGACAGCAGTCATGGTGAAGGTATGACAGCCCATGGGCCGTGCCAATGGCTATTCTGTAACGAACATCCCACCCCAACAGTGGAGGAGGTTTCATCTGGTGCAAAACATCATCCAGGCTACCGTTGGGCATATACTCATACAGAATGAAACCACATTCCTTTCGCATCCAGAACTCCAGTAGTTTAACCAGATTTCTATGCCGGACTTTAGCAACTGTTTGGATTTCTCTAATCATTCTCATTTTCTCTGTGTCTTCATCACTGAATGGAATCCTTTTCAAGGCATATACTTGCCCCGGCGGTAACTCTACTCTGTAAACAATCCCCTGAGAGCCCCTGCCTACTACATATCTCTCGTTCAGATTCTCTGTAGCTTGCAGAATTTGATTCAATTTGGATGACATTTCCAGGGCAGTTGCCTCCTCTACAGGCCTCAACTTGGTTTCAGGAAACACAATTCTCCACATCATGAAAACCAAAATGCAAGAAGCAAACAAAATTGAACCTACGGTAATGAGGACTATGGGGATAGTGCCCAGACCTTTCTCTCTTCTCTTGTTTTGCTTATCAATACAAGCAACTGAATCCCTACTGCATCTACATGTATTTTGGCCCTCTTCTGGCAAACACAACCCAGGGTTACCAGCGAATAAGCTCGAGGAATTTGAACTCGCAAACCTCAACCATGACGAGGGTATGAATCCTGTGAGCTGGTTATTGGAGATGTTTACTCGAAGCAATGACACAAGCCCGTTAAACGTTGAAGGAATGTTGCCTGAGAGATTGTTGGATGACAAATCTAGGTTCTCAAGCTTATTCAGCTGACCCAGAGACGATGGAATTTCACCCTTTAGTCTGTTGTTGCCTAGATTCAGAGAAACAGCCAGATTCTGTAAACTTCCAAGCGATGACGGGATTCGACCTTCAAATTCGTTTCCTCCCAGATTAAGCTCCAATAACTGCTCGAAATTCAAGAACAATTCCGGAATGCTTCCACCAAAATGATTCCCTTGAAGAATTAGATATTCCAATTGCTCTAGATTGGCCAACTGCTCTGGTATTGAGCCATTCAGTGAGTTAAAACCTAAGTCAACAGAGTACAAAAGATGACATTTACCAAGTTCTGGAGGCAGCAGGCCCGTCAATTTGTTGGAAGAGAGATTGAGTAACTGGAGATTGGAGAGTTGCCCTAATTCTGGAGGAATGGTACCGCTCAATCTATTCCTAGACAGGTCAATGGAGCTCATATTTTTGCTCTGCCCTAAGCTTGAGGGTATTTCACCTTGCAGATTATTATCAGCCATATCCAGATAGTCAATCTGAAGATTCGAACCCAGAAAATGGACAGGGATAACACCAGTCAAACGGTTGTGTCCCAGTCTCAATCGCCTCAAGCTCTGACAGTTCCCAATCTCTGAAGGAATCGCCCCCTCGAACAAATTGTTGCCCATCAAAAGGAGTTCCAACTGGCCAGAAGAGCAGAGTGTCGGAGGTATTGTTCCAGAAAGACGGTTCCCAGTTACATCGATCCCCGTGAGATTATTTCTGGCGCCGAATTCTGGCGGAATTGGACCAGAAAGTTGGTTGTCGAAGATGAAAAATTCTCTCAGATGTTTCAGATTGCAAATCTCTGAAGGTATTTCTCCTGTTAGACTGTTGTTGTAAAGATAAAGATTCTCCAGTGTACTCTCTGATCTGAATAGCTGTACAGGGATGTGGCCTTGAAAGGAATTTTCAGACAAGAACAGAGTGTGTAAATGTTTCAAACCACCTAGCTCTGGAGGAATGATGCCCTCCAGCTTATTTCTGTGCAGCCTCAAATCTTTCAACCGCCTACATCTCCCTAGTTCTGGAGGGATGTTACCGGACAATGAATTCTGATTCAAATAAAGCACAGAGAGCTGTTGCAGTGATCCAAAGGAAGAGGGTATGCGTCCTGTGAGTCGATTTTGGTCAAAAGAAATCATTGAAATACTGCTCCAGTTACCCAACTCCCATGGTATTTCTCCATTGAAACGGTTATCCGATAGATCAACTTGTATAAGACTGCCGCCGTTCATTGCAAGCTGTTTGGGTATAGGGCCTTCAAACATATTACTGGTAAGGTAGAGGTATGCCAAACTCTGTAGCCTGCCTAAACTTGCTGGCAGTTTTCCATGCAGTTGATTGTGATGGAGATACAGATTTGAGAGGCGACGACAATTAGTTATGGAAGTGGGTATTGCCCCTGATAATTTATTTTCTGCTAACCATAAGCTGGAGAGCGCAGTGAGATTTCCAACATTTGATGGAATTTGTCCAGTCAAGTTGTTTTGGTTCAAGTAAATTTCCTCTAACAGAGGAAGCCCAAAAATGGAGGGAGGAATGGTTCCGGTGAGAAAGTTGGAATAGAGGGACAAGTATGAGAGCTTTGTGAGTCGACCCACCTCCAGGGGAATGGGGCCATGCAGATTGTTCTCGGAGAGATCCAGATATTGGAGCTCTGTGCAATTCCCGAGCTCCCTAGGAATAAGGGCAGATAGAATGTTGGAGCTCAAATACAGCGTCCTCAGTTTTCGCAAGCCACCGATGGCTGGAGATAACGTTCCAGAAATGAGTTGCCCTGTGAGATCCAGGACTTTTACCGTGTGATCTTCATGGCAGGAGACTCCTTCCCAGTTGCAGGGATATTCATCAGTTGAATTCCAACTGCGAATAATGTTGGGTGGTGCCTTCAAATTTTTGAGAAGAGAGAGGAGAAGGATTCCATCCTCGTTCAATCCTGCAAGACATTGAAACTCCAGTACCAATATCACAACCATAATCACCAACTTTTTCGCCATTGCCATCACTGAGAATGATCTCGTTGCTTATTGGATTGAATTTGTAGCAGATGACCAAAACCAGCAAAACACTACGTGGGAGGATTTGGGATTTTTGCAAGTAGCCAGTAAATGCCACCTACAACTACAGAGGACACGAGTAGATATGGTCCAATGTTTAAGTAGGAAAGTTTTTTCCCATTGATCCTGAGCATAACCATGTATGCCTTTGCCCAGGATTATATATGTTTGTATACTGTTGAGCCACAATTTTTCAGTTGGCAAAAAAACTACAAAAGACACTGAACAGAGAAGCAGGGGGTTTTATCATTCGCTTACCTCTGGTCTTTGCTACCCGGCCTGGCAGAGTGGATTGATGCCCTTTCATTCCCAACCCTCCACATGTGTAGCAGAACTGGAGGATCAATAGCAACCGCTAGTTAAAAGGGAAACCACCGGTGCTCACACTTTTATCCGAAAATATATAACAATTTTATCATATTTTCTGGTTGGAAGGCACTCTCATGGCATTGACACGGTTTGATCAGACAGAGAAGAGATGAGAATCCACATTTGATGCAATGTGAATCAAACCATAATGGAATTTTCGCATTTTCTATGGGGTCGAAAATCAAATGTAGATTTTGAGTGTGCTAACTAATCCATTGATATGACATTTAGTAATTTTTTAATTTTCAAATCCCACTCATCAACACTAACAAAAGATAGTGTAACGTTACAAGTTGAATCCTTCACTCTTTTATTTGTCATGGAAAACGATTAAAGTGTGAAACTGGAAGAAGAAAAAGAAGTTTTTTTTAATGAAGAAGTTTTTTTTTTAATGTTCACTAGGTTAAATATAGTCTATGGGATATATTTCTTTTCTATTTGGTTCTTGTATTTTGTCATTTTTTTGTGAAGTTTCACAATACACTTTCAATTTCTGGACAAACCCTTTGCTGAAAAGAATATCTCAAGAGCTAGCTGCCAAAATATCTGCATACCAAAAAATATCTCAAGAGTTTGCTGCCAAAATATCGCCAAAATATTTGCATACTTTTCCTTGGTGTCTTTGAAGGCCTCATATTTTAAAATGAAATGCTTTTCTGTTTCCACTTTTCAAGAAGACCAAAACATATATATCCTTTCCTCCCACACTTTTTTTGGCCTTTTCCAAAGCCCTATTTCACAACAGAGTTGATGCGAATTAGTACTTAATTGACCGATAAAAATTTTAGCTCTCCAAAAAATGTTAGCTCGTATATAAATTTTTTATTGATGATTATAAGAAAAATTAAACTCCTAATTTTTTTCTTTCTCAACTCTTTTTCTCAAATACATTTGGGAAACTTATCCATTAATCTCTTTATTTGGAATAAAAAACTAGAAAGATATTACAAATTGAAGATGCCAATTTAAAGTAAATTAATTCCAAATAGAGTTACTATTATAGTTAGTTTGTCTCAGTGTTTTGGTTTTCTAAACATAAATTTGGAAACGTTAATAAATAAGTTAGGTTTAAAAATAAATAAATATAATAACCGTGAAAACTTATATATATATATATATATATATATATATATATATATATATATATATATATTCTCAGATTTTCCGTGGATTAAAGTGTTAAATTGATTCTAAATAGTTAACAATATAGGTAATATAGTTACTGTGTAGGTTTCTTTTTGTGTTTTCGGAAAAGATAAACCATATATATTAATGTAAAGTTAAATATATATAATATAATTTATGTTTATAAATAAATAAATATAATAGTTGTGGAAGTTTATATGTATATTGAAATATAAATAATATTTTTTTCATAATTAAAGTGTTAATTTAATTTAAAATAAAGTTAATAATATAATTAATATGTTTATTTGTTGTTTTTTAAGAAAAATTATTATAATTTAATTGTCAAATCAATAGTGAGAACAATCATCACTTGCTATATGTTAATGCAAGTTGATTCATCTTTGTTATTCAAGGAAAATCATGCCACTTGTAATTATTATTTCAGGTGCTTTTGGGTTTTGGGTCAAGTTTTCTTAGGTTTGAAAAACTAACTCTTAACCAAACAAAAACAATTTTAAAACATAATTCAGAATCATTTTAAGAGATAAATTATATATAAACAAAAACTTATATATATAATTAATTTTTATGCTATGAAAACTTATATACTTAAATATAATTAATAATTTTAGTTTTAATTTTTTCTTTTCACAATTAAAGTTAGAAATATAAAATCTTTCGATCCAAATCAATAAGTGTTAATTAACATTTATAGAATTTTGATTCCGAAATGAGAATTTTATGAGAATAATAACATTTTTTTTTTATGAAGGTTTAAAACCACATCAATATTATTCATCATTTATTTTTATTAAACTAAAAAACATATATTAACTTGTCCAAAAATTTATTCTATTATAAAGGTTGACTAATTGATGAGATAGATTTTCAAATTTATTAAATTTAATAGTAATTAATTTAAAATAAAATTTTATAAATACACAAAATTAAAATTAAAAATTAAAATATTATTAAATAATTATTTTTATTGTCAATCAACATGTATGTTAGTATATATAAAATGTGAATGTCATGTTTATGCTTAAAATGTTTGTCTTTAAAAATTTTTATGGTGTTTATTTTGATTTTAATGATTATTTCTTTTAGCAATCACAAAAAAGTTGGAGGTGTTAATTTTGGTTTTAATGGTTGTTATTCATCAAAAGGAATCAAATAGAGTTAAATAAAAAAAAATTAAAACTTAAAAATATTATTTATTAATTTTTATTTAATAAAGCTGAAGGGAGTGTGACATCATTGTTTGAGGTATTGATAAAAAGACTATATATTTGTATATGTAATTGATTGAACGCTGTTAGAGTTTTAATGATCTTGGTTGAGAAATGTTCACTGTGGTGTTGATTGAGAAGTGTGATGGATAAAGAATCCTGCTTCATTCCCAGGCTATGGCTTATTTGATTAAATATTGAAATGTAATAAAATCATATTCATAACATTCTTAGACAATATTTAATTAAAAATTAAATATTGAAATGTAATAAAGTTATATCTATAATATTATAAATTGATATTAAATATTGAAATGTAATAAAGTTATATCTATAATATTATAAATTGATATTTTTTTTTTTGTGTTTTTATACCATGAAGATATTTTGTTTATTTACTTATAATTTTTTATATAATTTATATATATATTTTAAAATTTTAATTATTATATATAATATTATTTATAATACTTAAAATTTAATAATTTATTATAAAATTTATAAATAATGATACAAATTATATTTATCTAAAATAATAAATTTTGTATCATATATCAAATTAAAATTAAAACAGAAGTGCGATCCTTGCGATCCTTTACTTGAGACAAATGGATGTGGGGCCACCGCCAAAACCCAAAAGCTGTGCATCTCTACACTGAAAGTAAGAAAAAATAAAGTGGCTTGACCTGCGTCCCATTCATCATCCCAAGGAAATATCTTTTACGGTAGCAAAGACAACAAAGACAGACGGCTGCCAAACGAATTGTACGATCTCATTTTCATTGAACATTCATTTTGGTGTTAAAGATTTGTAACTTTTTTGCGGTTTAGAAAATTATCGGTTACTTAAATTTACTTTGGTAACTATTTTATCTTTTAAATATAAATAAAAATGAGATATTTTATAACATTTATTTTTAAACATAAAGATTATGTTTTGGTTTTTTTTAATAAAAAGAAAGATTTAACTAGTAAGAAAGTTGAGCTTTGAGTAGTTGGAGTAGTTGCATAGTTATAATCAGGGCACTTGTACAATTATAACCATTTCTCTGCAAATTTAAAAGAAATTTGGAGAAAGGAAAGGGTTGGCTCTTTTTCTTCAATTCTCCGGAGAGAAAGAGAGTTTGAGAACATACAAAAGACAGAATCCCGAGTTGGACAAGGTGATCTAATCTTTGTTCAACACCAAAGGCTGGATTGAAGTCTCGTTGCCAGGGTGGAGCTGTGTAGCAATTTAATGAATTGCTCAAGAGCCGGAGCCCAGTGGGGAGAAGTGGACGTGTTCGCCCTTTTCATGGTTGGGAGGTTAGCCAAGCTCGTTAGGAACTCTTAGCGTGGAAACAGGTAAGTATGGAATTGCGTTCTTTGCAGTTTCTTCATTAGATTGCTTGGCTGAATTAAAAATACAAACAAGGGTTAAACACAATCTTTATTTTCTAAGATTGCTTAACTGAATAGAAATATACAAATAGGTACTTAAACACAGTTCTCTTGTTAAATTGTTTTGCTTAACATAAAATTACAAATATGTGGTTGAATTCTGTGAAAGAGTATTTCTTTTATATAACTGGAAAAGACAAACCTATGATTTGATTAGAGTTTTTCTTGCAACATAGAAAAAAAAACAGTGTATCCAAAGACCCTAGAAAATTATTGCACATACAATCACTAGTTAGGTATGAAAACATAGCATAACCAATAAAAGAGGCAAAGTTTAGCTACAATGTTGAAACATTTGTCCTTAAGTTTGAAGTAGTTAGGGTATCCAACCAACAAAGTAAAATTATGTAATTACCTCATAATAATTCTTGTTGTATATGATGTCATAAAGAAAAACGTACCAAGGAACAAATAAACAAATGTTAACCATAGTGAAAGAAGCATAAACCACTAAAGACAACAGTAGGCATACAAAAGGAAGATAGAAGAACTAATTTTATTAACTGAGGCATCGCTCTGACAATTATACACCCTGTGCCAACCTGGAAGTTAAGGATTCGATTCTAAACCCAGGCCTGAGGTAAAGACATAATTGAAGGAGTAGACTGTCTAATTAAATCGTACATGCAGGAATATTATTCATTTGAAAAAACAAGAAAAATTATTGTTGTAGAGACAAAACTAAAACGATTGTAAAAACTGTGCATGTAGGCCCGCATTCTTTCAAAATAAACAATAGAAATGGAACATCAATAACGTTTTCATAATATTTATTTCATTGCGAAATATTTCAAGTTCACCCGAAGAAATGGTTGAGATTTTTAAAATATCAATCCATGTGATTATAATTTTTTCATAAACCTTGTTAAGGGGAAAGACCAATGGGTCAATTTAAAACAAATAAAAAGTAAAACGTTCGAATGAGGTCTAACAAAGGCAACCTGGAGGTTGCCTGGACGACTCTTAAATTTCACAGGTGAACCACCTAAGCTAGCTAGTCTACTATCATACCTTATACAGTCATATTAAATAAAAAATACAACTTAAATGAATGGCTTAGGTCCATTAAAAACCTCACAAGCATTAAACAACAAAATTGTGCCATCCACTACCAGAGCTCAGTGATGGCATTTATAATAAAGAGTAAAACGTAATTGACTTTGTGAGTTTGCTGAAGGGTTGAGTTTATCGGCAAGCGACTTGCAAGGACCAAAAACCTCTTGGTATGTAGGATTCTAGAGAGAAAATATAAACAATTGGAAAATAATACATGAAATAATAAGACTAGATGCTTACCTATACTGAGCCAGGAGTGAAACCCTGCTATCCAATAACAGAACCTTGCGAAGTCACCCATGAAGAACCTGGCATGGAAACACATTGGGAAGACAGGTTCCAGCATGAGAAAAACAGAACTAGATAAACTCTTTGAAAAGAACACAAAAAATTACAAACAGTCGAGCAAGCTTGATAACTGTTAGGAGAAATAGAAGTCCAATGTGCCTAATGGAGCCATTCTGTTGCAGAAGACATCAGTGAGGCACCACGGAAAAGAACCAACAATAGAGTATGAGATCTCAACAGAATAAACTGAGAAACCCCATCTAAATGCCTGGAGCCAGCAGCGCAGTTGAACCATGAGTGAAAATGACAGTCAAACTCCAGAATCTCGGAGTTGGTTAGGGTAAAACATTACCTGCACAATCTCCACTGTCCGGTGAGATGGACGGTTGGATAACCAACGCGAGATAACCGAGGAGTGCCAAACAAACATCAATGCGATGCCTTTCCACCATCCGATGAGAATGAATGGAGGGCTCAGATCATTCAGGACAAACCTACATTGGGATGCCAAAAAACAATCTCGTGCCAAATTTCATTAGGGGAATTTTGAGGTTTGAAATGGGTCTCCTAAGAAAAATGTACAACTAAAATCAACTTTATAAGAACCAATAGGATTGAAGATCATGATGTCAACCATGGGGATTGATTCACCATTTTTTAAGTAAAAGGGTTAAAAAATTAAAAAATAATAAAATAATAAAATAATAAAACTACTTTTTCAACTCGTATTTTTAACTTATCTCCAAAAGTTTTAACTCAAATTTCAAGTGAGAGTGCTCATTGGATGCAAAATTTAATTCATCATCTAAGGAGTACCCATGTTGCATACTTTTGATAGACCTTGCTACATGAAAAATGAGAAATACATGAAAAAACGTGATTACAATAATGTTTTTCATGTATTTTTCATTTTTCGTATAGTAGGGTCCATCGTGAGTATGCAACATGGGTACTCCTTAGATGTGGAATTAAATTTTGCATCCAACGAGTACTCCCACTCGAAATTTGAGTAAAAACTTTGGGAGATAAGTTGAAAATATGAGTTGAAAAAATGGTTTTTTCTTTTTTTCCGTCTAAAATTTGATGATGTCATCAAATCTTATTTTATTATTTCCACTATTGTTTTATAATTTCCTTAGGAGGCACATTTTAAACCTCAAAATTCCCCTAATGATTCACCAAGGTCAATGGTACCGTATCCTTACGAATTGAAAAGTTGTGGTGGTCAACATTTAATCCATCTTAAATAAGCCCGAGTTGTCACAAACATTACTTCCAAACCTTAATATATATGTATATGTGAACTCTTATAATCTAATGTTAAGAGGTATTCGTATATAACATCACAGTTTAATTCATTTCCAAAGCTGTAATGTTTACCCATGGTCTTATACCTTAGTGCTAAGAAGTGTTATTCATAGCGTCATTGTTTTATTTATATAAATGTATGACACCATACGAAACCTCTTAAGATGTATTGTTATTCCTTTCATAACGATAAAGTTGATATTCATCTATGTATATGAAAGTATTTTTTATTTATGTTTAAGTTGTGGATATAGATGTTACAAGTGGTATCAGAGCCACATTCCAAAACTGTGGCTACGTGGGAACTGAGAGTGTGAAAGTGTGATGTATTCAGTAAGTCAGAAGGATCAAGACCATAAGAAGGAAACTGACCAGAACTAAAATGTAGAGAGGATCCATATCTTCAGGAAGACTCAAAGCATCATATGGAGGGGCTAACCCCAAAATGTGGGTACAACTAGATGCAAACCGACAGTACCACCTGAGAAGATTAATGGAAGAACAACAGTAGAAAGCAAGACAATTTTTGGAAACTATGCGACAGTTACAGAATGAGATGGGGAAAATGAGAAGTGATAATGTAAGGTTAATCCAAGAACAAGATTTTTTTTTTGAAAAGTCCCTCTGATAAACAAAATAATAGGGCATACCAACCGAATCCTGATCATGAAACTCAATATGAGAAAGAGCATCAGTATGTTGAAAATAACCAAGCAGAGAGTCATACTCAACACAGTTATCACCAAGAGAGGCATAAGGGTGAATATGAGGAAGAGTCAGATGATGCCCACGATCTAGTAATGACAAAGAAACAACGAACAAAACTCCAAGGAGAGTTGCAGAAAATCAAGCCACCAATGTTGGAAATACTGAGAGAGGGGGTTGAATCATTATTCCTTTTAATGAGTATTATTATTAATATTTCAGAGCATTAGTTAATCTTCAATTATTATGAGTGTTTATGCAATGATAGCAGTAAACAAAAGGAACACAAATGCACACATTTTTTAAGGTGGAAACTCCCTCTAGGAAAAAAACCATCTGAATGATTTTCTAATAATTCTTTAATATTCAACTCCAATTGAAAAGAAAGCTCCAACTTCCTAGAATCTAGAAAAGAATTCTTCTCCAGCTCCCACTGGATGGATGCTCTAATGCCATAGATTCTTTAGTAGTCAACTGAACAGATGCCCCAACACCCAATGAGCTACAACTCACTCTAGCACCACCCTACCACCCTGAAGTTTTCACACGCTTGAACCTATTGGTGACTTCATGCACCAGCCTACCACCAGCCTACCACCCCATAGAAGAATAAAAGAATAATGGACTCCCGTACTAGGGAAAATGGTCCACTTTACAATGATATAGAATGATGCAGAAGAAGAAGACACACTAGACCATAAACCCAACTATGATACAACCACCTAATGATGATCCTAGACCTCCTGACACTGCCTCTTCAACTCTTGGTAGATAGAAACTTGCACAATTTTTACAATGACGCTTTTACAATGACTTAGTACAATGATACCTTTACAATGATTGTATGTAGTGCTGCCCACTTGAAGACTTCATGTGGTGAGCTTCTTGCTACGATTTTGCACCTTTATTGCTGATCTTGTCATGCTTCCCTTTCTCACTCTTCAAAAAATTAGATCAGGCATTGAGTCTTATCTTGATGAATATATAATACCTGCAAAAAGGTCTTCAAGGAAATACCCATGACATGATAATATCAAAACTTACTTCATCCTGCAGAGCATATGTCAGTGTTGAACAAAATAAAATAAAATTAGAATACAAAGAACCTAATGCAATTAAGAGATGAACATGCATATACAAAATATACTTACTTGGAGCTTACCTCTGCTACACCTTGCTTTTCTTTTTTACCCTAGAAATTTTGGTCCTTTGCAGCCCTTGACAACACATGATCTAGATTTTTCTTGCCTTCTAGGAGCTCGATATTGAATGTAGTGTATCTCTGTTATTTCAGATCCCCAATATGTGATTTTCGGTCCTGTAGTATTCCTTTGAGTCTTCTTTCCAATGCCACGGGTCTAACCCAATTTGGATTCTTCATGGCAAATTTATGCCCAATCTCACACAATGACCTAATTATGGACTGATTCAGTAGATCGAACTTGTACGGCATGCCACTTGTCACTATTTCCTCATGTATCTCTGAAATTGATATACAAAAAACTACAGTTCGCTTACTATCCACCACTTTTTACAGAATTCCAATCCGATACTCAGAGAGATAGAGTTATGACGCATTTCCCAAGGTCGCCTCTTTGAGATGAAGTTTAGGAGCCTGCAAAAACCCTAACTTCCATAGATCATATCTTTGAAAATATTGCGCATCATGCTCTGAAATTTTTACATGAGCTTCCTCAGGATTTTGGCTTCGCCTCATGAAATTTTCAGCTTCTGAACCTTCGTAGAAAAAAGTTATAGCAACGATTCCACGATGACCTGTTTCAAGTATCGAAATCCCCTACAAAAGGAGGATATGAGGATCACAATTTATATAAATGCTTAGGTTGAGAGGGAATTCAACAAGTGAACGTGGGAGAGATTTTAGGAGCTTAAAAATGATTAATTATTGACTTTTCAATGACCCATGCCACAACCCCATGGGGTTTTAGCCCACTAACTGGGGTTACTAACTTCAAACATGAATATCTCTCAAACCGTGAAGAATTGCGTGGCGTGTCATATATCAACGAAAACATATCGACAAGTAGAAACCATAAAAAATATCCTTGACTCGGAATATAGTAATTTGGAAGGTCAAAATTCACATGCAATATTAGGGTAGCCCCTAGTGCTGCTTGGGTTGACATCAAGGACAACCACTGATCAACAATCTCTTCCTTTGGCATTGATGGCAACACAAGCACTCCCCCTGTGATTATGACACCTCTTCCTACAACATTATCTCCCCCTTTGACATCAATGGCAAAGGGTAACTCCCCTTGACACACAACCATCCTGCGGACTTGTACACATTTCCACTCCCCCTTTATATTCTAGATAAGGAAAATCTAATGAGAACTTGGGAGAATCCCAAGCTTCAGGCGAAGATATTCAAATACTTCACGAGGTAAAGGTTTAGTGAATATATCAACGATTTGTTCTTTTGTACCAACATATTCAAGTTTGATATTCTTTTTAGTGACTTGTTCTCTAACAAAATGATATTTGATCAGAATGTGTTTTGTTTTTAATGCATGACAAGATTCTTGGAGATGCTGATGGCACTGGTGTTATCACAAAATATGGGAATAGGCTCACTGAATTATACTTGAAGATCTTGCAAAGTTTGTTTCATCCAAAGGACTTGAGTACAAAAAGCTGCTGCTGCAATGTATTCTGCTTCTGCTTTAGATAATGAGATTGAGGTTTACTTTTTGCTCAACCATCATTAGGGGAATTTTGAGGTCTAAAATGGGCCTCCTAAGGAAAATGTACAATCAAAATTCACTTTATGAGAACCAATCAAATTTTAGGGGATGACATCATTCCTAATGGCTGAGGTGGCATTGTTTGAGTTAAAGGTACTTACTTGTCACATTCTCAATGGTGGATAAAAACTCATGGTTAACCATGATAGTGTTCTAAGTACTTTTAAAGTCAAAGTAAAGTACTCATAATAAATGTCATTTCACACTTTTTGAATAAAAATATATTATTGTCATTTCATATTTCTTGAAAGAAACAATGCATATCGCTATACAGTTATTATATTATATTATATTATTTTTATATAGTATATTAATTACATGTTATTATACAATTTAAATAATATAAATTTTAATTAATAACATATAATATAATTAAGAATTTATAAATTAATATTTATATTTTATTTTAAGTTATTTAAGTACAAATGACAAATGCATTAGTTGTTCAATGATAATGACTTTTTCTTGAAAAACTCATTCTTATTTATAGTCACATCAATACAATTATTTTATTAATTTTATTTTGGTACAACTTTTGAATTGAATTTAACTATGGTTACATGGATTATGGTGTAAAAAGTGAATTGAAAATTCATAAATATTATTTTATTGGTTTAGCTATTATTTTATTATTTCCTTAGGAGGCACATTTTAGACCTCAAAATTCCCCCTAATGGATATGAGACAACCACCTAGATAGAATGATGCTCCACTAGTACTCTTATGATCATCAATGCTTCATGTCCAATCGACATCTGTAAAGGTTTGAATAATGAGATTGTTACCCTTGGGATATCACATGCCATATTTTGATGTGCCCTTTAGATATTGAAGAATTATTTTGACGACAATAATATGTGATTCTTTTGGTGCTGCTTAGAATCTTTCTACTTGTCCAACTACTTGCATAACATCTGGTCGGGAGGCTGTTATATATAGAAGACTACCAATCATAGATTTGTACAACCTCTGATCCACATCCTTAGATGAGTCGTCTCTGCTCAATTTGCAACCTGTTACCATCAGAGTAACGACGAGTTTGAAATCTTCCATTTTGAATTTCTTGAGCATTTCCTTGATGTACTTGGCTTGAAATATAAATATTCCTTTCTCTTGCTAAGATATTTGAAGCCCTAAGAAGTATGTCAGCTCACCAAGTAAGAAATATCGAACTCACTTTGCATCTTTGTAGCAAAGTTCTTACTTAGTCAATCATCATTGCTACCAAACATTATATCATCCACATATACCTCAACGATTGTTAAATTATCTTTATCTATTTGTACAAAAAGATTGCTATCAGCAATACCTTTCTTAAACCCTTGTTGACGTAGATATCCATCAAGATGAGCATACCATGCTCTGGGAGCCTTCTTGAGACCATATAGAGCCTTCTTTAACTCGCAAACATAGTCTTATTTATCTGATAGTAGAAAACGTTCAGGTTGTTCGATGAAAAATTCTTCTTCTAATTCTTCATTTGGAAAATGCTGACTTAACATCCATTTGGTAGACTTTGAATTTTCTTGAACATGCATAGGTGAGAAACATTCAGATGGCTTCCATTCTGGAAACTGGTGCAAATGTTTCGTTGAAATCAATTCCTTCCACTTGTGTATAGACTTTGAAAACCAATCTTGATTTGTTTCTGGTAACCTGTCCATCTCCATTCAATTTGTTCCTGAACACCCATTTAGTCCCAATGACATTTTTATCTTTTGGTCGTGGAACTAATTCCCAAGTGTTATTTTTCTCGATTTGATCCAATTCTTCATTCATAGCTGCTACCCAGTGTTCATTCTGGCTAGCTTCCTCAAAACTACTAGGCTCAAAGGTTGCTAGAAAATCAATGTGAGCTTGTTGTGATGAACAAAGCTGTCGACCTTCATTTATGTCACCAATGATTTAATTTGATGGATGGTTCTTTTGAATCCATTCTTTTGTTCTCTTTGGAGGAGTTTCTAGTTGTTGTTTTGGTATATCTTGATGATCATTATTTACTTCTTCTTGGTTGATAGTTGCTTCTTTCTCTAGAATTTTCTCTGTGTCTTTTTCAACCTCTATCTCAAGTTTCAAAGATTCTAGATCCTCATTATTATTCGTTAGAACACCATCTTCGTCAAATGTAACATTTATTCTCTCCACTATCTGTTTTCGTCTTAGATTATAGCATTTATAGGCCTTTCTTTTGCGTGAGTAACCAACAAAGATACCTTCGTCAACACGTGATTCAAACTTACCCAAATTTTGATCTTCTCTTTTGATATAACATTTGATTCCAAAGATTTTGAAATATTTTACATTAGCCAGTTTTCCTTTCCATAATTCATATGGAGTCTTGTTGCAATTATTTCTGAGAAGACTTTGTTTGATAATGAAGACTGTCGTATCAATTTCTTGAACCCATAATTTTTCATCCAATTTTGAGTCCTTCAACATTTTTCTACCCATTTCCTGTACGGTTTTGTTCTTTATTTCAGCAACTCCATTTTGCTGAGGTGTTCATGCTGTTGAAAATTGTATATTTATTCAATTTTCATCACAGTATTGCTGAAATAATTTGGAAGTGAATTCTCTGCCATTATCTGATCTTAGAAACTTTATTTTCAAATTAGTTTCATTTTCGACCAACTCCTTGTAGATCTTAAAGCACTCAAATGCTTTAGATTTTTTCTTTAGGAAACTGACGACTATCATCCTGGTATAGTCATCTATCATTAACATGAAATATAATTCTCCATCTAAGTCTTTTGTTCTCACAGGACCACATAGATCAGTATGTATCAATTCCAATGGATGTGATGCAAAGTGTTCTTTTTTTTTAAAATTCGACTTTTGTCTGCTTGCCGTGCCGACAGGCCTCACATAGTGTGTTGGAAGGTTTTGAGATTTTCGACATTTCTCATACTGCTTCCTTTTTTCTTATCCCGACAATATTTTCAAAGTTTACATGACCCATTCGTTTGTGCCATAACCAACTTTCATCTTCTTTAGCTAGTATAGATGCTTTAGTTGCTTCATCCAAAACATATATGTCGTTTGAAGCTCGACTTGCTGTAGCCACAATTTTACCATACTTGCCTTTACTGATTTCACATTTTGTGGAGTTGAATAACATTGTGTGTCCTTGATCACACATTTGTCCAACACTGAGCATATTGTGATTCATGTTTTCAACCAATAGAATATTCTTGGCTAGAACATCTTTGCTTTCGAGAGTGACGGTACTTGATCCTATAACATTTGAAGGTCCATCATTTCCAAAGGATACGGTTCCATCCTTCTTCTCTTTCAGAGATACAAATTTCTTTCTATCTCCAGTCATATGCGTTGAGAAACCGCTATCAACATACCACACATCTTTGTTGTTTTAAGCCTTGAGAGAGAGAGCACAATTATCAGTCTTCTTCTTATTCCATGTTCGTTTGTTCTGTGGCTTCGAAGATTCCTCTGGAGGATTTTCAAGTCTGTAGTCTCTGGATATGTGTACAAAGTTTCGAAATTTGTAACATTCCATATTATTTATTAAATGTTCAAATCTATTGATGTTTTGTTGAGCCCTAGGAGGTTCATATTTGAAAAATATCCTAGAATTTTATTGGTTCCTAGGGTACGTGCGACATTCTATAGATTTATGACAAAATTTTCCACATGAATAACAAAAACCATGAAAAATGTGTTAGTACCTGGATGGAAATCTTTGTCAAGGAATTTCCTTCCAAGGATGTTCTTGCGAATCTTGTCCAATGAAGTCTACATGCATGTCAGATCTCATAGGTTCATTTTATTTTGTTGTAGAAGGTCCTGCTTCTTCTTCTTTGTAACCGAGGCCAGTTCTGTCGTTTTCAGATCGTTGATTGTTGATGAGTTCTTCCAATGCCCTTGAGTTGTTGGCATAGTTTTGGACAATTTTTCCCTTCTTCACTTCCTTACACAGTGAGACAACTTTTTCTTCTAATGCTTCCCTTTCTTGGTTGCTTTCTTCCAACTTCTTTTCAATTGACTCTTTAATACATTTGTGTTCTTCAACTTCAAATTTGAGACCTTGAACTTGTTCTTCAAGAGTATTGGAATGGATATTCTCAACCTTGAGCTCTTTTATAAGCCTGATTGCCTCCTTACAAAATTCTTCTATGGTCAACCATTATTCTTCGTTGTTTGATACCTCTTGTTTATTGTGCTTGGCCATAAACAATTCTCTCTCATTGGCTTCTTCTTCACTTTCACTGTCTTCATTGGATGATGAGCTATCTTCTTTAGAGAGAAAGTTCCTTTTGAATCCTTTCTTTTTGCCTTGCTTATTGAATTTCTTAAAGCCTTTCTTTCCTTTTGAGTTTCCATCACTTTTGTTTAGACATTTTGTTGTGAAAAGCCCAACCTCACCACAGCCGCAACATATCAATGGAAGTTTACCTTTGAATTTTACCTTACCAATTTTTAGTTTTCTCGTAAAGTAAGTGTTAGTCATTAGTAATTTTTTTGATATCAAAGGATGACTAAATTGTAAAGCCTAGATTTCTAGAAACAATATTTGAAGAAACATTGTGAGTTCTAGATATCTCACTGCCTTCATGATCCTACACATAACTGTTCCACTATAAACTTTATCTTTTGCCTTCTCAAAGTTTACCTTGCTGCAAATTAAACTCCATTTTCTGGGCTTGTTTGCCTCATTTCATCACCTCACTTACACCCTCATTAATTCCCTTTTTCCCCTCTCAAAAACCCTCAAAAATCCCCCTCACACATCATTTTCTTCTAAAAAACCCTTAAACAATGTAAAAACCCTTTTTACATTGTTTAAAACTAACTTCTAAGCCTATTGGCCCTTTAATTTTTCATAAAAAACTTTGTTTTTATGTTAAAAGTGCCCTTTTGCATAAATTGGGACTTTAGCCCCTTCTCATTTCGGCCCTTGGTCCCCTCTACTCCCATAAGACCAAGGCCTCCACCCGCTTTCCCAGCCCCTTCCCCATTTGAAATAAGCTTCGTCCCTTTTATTTTTGTTAACCCCCACAAACCTTATTAAACCCCCTAACCTTTGAAAAATATTAAGGCGGGCCCCATTTTTACTTCATCCCACCTTCTCGTTTTCTTCCAGAACACCTTGACCGTTGATCAAAGGCTCTAGGCCCTGATTCAACGGTCATCATTTCACCGCCCATCACTCCTCCCATTCATTATGTAACCCCGCATTACTCGAAAAATCCCGCTACGTCATTGCGCCCGGGCCTCACCTTTTACTCAACTCTGCCATCCGACCACAACTCACCACCTGTCACTGGTTTCCACCTTCCAAACTTGCGCGCCTGTCTCTAAACCCCTCCGCACCGTCGATCTCACCTCTTGAGATCCGACGACCGAGACCATATATCGCGCATATTCTTGTGCCGAGCTTTAACCCTCCTAACCCGCGCAATAAAAGTGGTATTTACCCGGACATGCATTAGCTGCTAAGAGTAATCGCGTTTGATCAGCCTGAAACCACTTACCACCTACTACTCGCGTGATAAACCACCGTGGTTTTTCAAAACCACTTTCCCCCCTTCGCACCAAAATTCAAATTTCTTCACCTTTCCGCCATGTTCCACCTCTGGAACCCTTCCCTCTACACCTTCTCCTCCTCTGCAAGCAAGCCTCAATGCTTCAAAACCCAAAAAAACACAGTTTCTCCACTCTCGCAGGTTTTAAATTAACATTGTTTTATGTTTTTGTGTAGGTTTTAATGGCGGTGGGATGCCCAAGCAGCATTCCAATAATCAAGAAACGATAAAAAAACCTATGGATGATGATCCAGAGGTAGATTCATATGAAAGAGCCAGGGGATCTGCATAAAAGTTAACCTTTGATGAATCATGACCATCGATGGATTATAAAACCCTCCAGCACATGAAGACCTCCTCCCTGCATGCAAAAGACAATTACAGTCAGTGGAAGCAGTGAAAAAAAGAAGGAAAGAAGGATCAAAAGGCTAAATCCTAAATCAAAATATAAACACAGAGGATTAGCCCTTAAAAACAGTGATTAAAGATAAAAGGCCAAAGTTTAAAGACAAAGGATAAATGAACAAAACAATCATAAAAGCATAGTAAAGGATAAAGACAGTAAGGCAGAATATGAATGCTAAATCAAGGATCAAAGGCCTAATTACCGAGTTTTATGATTAAAACAAAGACAGAAACCCAAAGACAGCTTCGACTAACTCAACAAGGAAGCAATTACTCCTCCAAAGACTAAACTGCCACCTACAACATGATTTCTTCCCATAAAGGCATTTGGCAGTTATTCCACAGTCAGAGATATTTTATATCCGTCAAGCCAATTATTGTAAAAGTTATTATAGGTCTTAAAATTCAAACTTTTTGCCTCTCTTTTAGAAGTTAAGATATGAGTTATTGAAGCAAAGAAGTAGCTACAAATATTTCTACCTTAAGCCTTGCATGGTTTTCAAGGTTAGGAATGCATTTACTTAGTAATTGATGACACTCAAACCCTATCTTGAGCTCCACCTCCTCATTTGCAACATAAATACTGCATCTAAACTCATTGTATTGTTGGCATTTGATGACTCTTTGAAGTAATACATAATCTCTTGGAAGTTGAAGGAAAATTGATGTCTTGGATCTTGTGGATGCCCTGATTTGTTTGTTGATGGAGGAGGCTAGATCACTGGATCCTTGAGCTTGGTTGTTGGTGAAGTGCTCCTATCTGTTATTGTTATTTCTCATTTTCATTATGTTTTCATCATTCTTTTTTACAGTAGAGTAAAGGTTTTAGGCTAAGAAATGTCTTCTGAAAGCACCTTAGTTCTATTTACTCTTCACTGACTTAATGTTTTCTTCTGCAAGGTCTGATTGGAGGATTCTTAATTGCCCTCCAGTTCCATCTAGCTTGTTATTTTATAAATAATTCAATAGAGTATAACCAAGGAGTTTCTCTTTTGGTAAGTCCATGTTCCTTTGAGTACGACTTGAGAGGTTGTTTTGAGGAATGATTTCAATAGAGTGAAACCAGGAAATTCAGTGGTGAGTCCATGCCCCTTTGAGTACAACTTGAGAATTGTTTTTGAAACTTATTTAAAGTATGCTTAGTAGAGTCTAAAACAGGGAATTATATGGTGTGCTGTGTCCTCTGGTCTACCTTTAAAAGTTGCTTTGAATACCCCTAGAGATTTAGTCAAAAGAAGATTAAATTATTTCTGTTTGATCTTAGGCTGCTCTTACTATTTTCTTTATCTGAAAGTAGTCTTTTGATTACTGGATTGTTGTTTGAAAGGTTTCTTATTAAAAATTTGTCCAAAGAAGTCTATGGTTTGCCCTATCCTTTGGTTCACTTCAAAACAGTTACCTTGAAATATTTCTCTTGTTAAAAGTACATGATAAAGGATTATTAATTTCCCTTTGTCCTACTTTCCTTTCTTGTCCTTAATGTTCATCTCATTATCCTAAAATCCTTGAAGATCCACTGGCCAAGTTAGATTTTCCCTATGATACTACTTGATCCTTTTATAAACTTATCATGACTTCCATTTGACTCCATTGCCCAATGATTTAGAGATTTCCTCATTCTATCTATGATTTTTTATCATTATGTCCAACCAAAACAATCAAACAAACCTTGCACTTAATAACTAGCCTAAAATCAACCCTTAAAAGAAAACAAGCACATATCCTTTGCAAATAACCTGAGAGATCCCTTTCTGAGTCTAGGAAGGCTAGGTCCTAGAACTCTAAAGACTGGTTCCATGTTGCCTTGTCATTTGGTATGCCAATTTGCCAAATCACAGGACCACAATAGTAAGCATATTCTTCATCTAAAAGACCTTCTTCATAATTTTCCTTTTCTTCACACTTGCAGGTGCAAGTATTTTCCTTTTACGGTTGTTTGTCCTTATTGGTTTTCTTAGATGCAGCGAACATAGTTTCTAGATGCCAAGTACCCTCTTCTTCCTCAAGTCTCATTTCATATGCTATGAGAACTCCATGTAATTCCTCTTTATTGAGTTTGTCCATATTTGCATTGTATTCTAAGACCGATACCTTTGGGTTGAATCTCCCTAGTAACATTCTAAGAATCTTTCTTATAATAGTCTTCTCGTCAACAGGCTCTCCCAATCCTTCCAGAGTGTTGGTTATTTCATCAACGTGTTGGAAGTATGCAACAATGTTGCCATCTTCTTTCATTCTGAGTTGCTCAAATTTTTCTCTATAGATTTGAAGCTTTTCTTCTTTGACATTTGAGTCACCTGCATATATATTCTCAAGCTTGTCCCATACATTTTTGGTAGTTTTACAACCCAACACCTTAGATAAGTGGATTCAATAAGTCCACTGATAATAATATTATTTGCTTTTGCATCATTTACCAAATTATTCTTACCTTGTTCATCTGCGGTTGGTGTAATGCCATTTTGAACAGTGTCCCATACTTCGTAACCCTGCGCCAAGAGATAGACCTCATTTCTTCCTTTCCAGAGTGCATAATTATTTTCATTGAACAAAGGTACACCATTCTTGGTATGCTCCATGACCTTCTTCCAGTTGTTAAACCGCTATCGAAGGAACCAAGCTCTGATACCAATTGTTGGAAATACTAAGAGGGAGGGAGGGGGTGAATCAATATTCCTTTCAATTAGTATTATTATTAATCTTTTAGAGCATTAGTTAATATTCAATTATTATCAGTGTTTGTGCAATGATAACAGTAAACAAAAGGAACACAAATGCACACAGTTTTTAAGGTGGAAACCCCCTCTGAGACAAAACCCACGTGAATGCTTTTCTAATAATTCTTTAATATTCAACTCCAATTGAAAAGAAACCTCCAAATTCCTAGAATCTAGAAAATCATTCTTCTCCAGCTCCCACTGGATGGAGGCTCCAATGTCGATATTCTTCATTAGTCAATTGAACGGATGCCCCAACACCCAATGAGCTACAACTCACCCTAGCACCACCCTACCACCCTGAAGTTTTCACAGGCTTGAACCTATTGGTGACTTCATGCACTAACATAGCACCACCCTACCACCCTATAAAAGAATAAAAGAAGAATGGACTCTCGTACCAGGGAAAATGGTCCACTTTACAATGATACAGAATGATGTAGAAGAAGAAGACACTCTAAAACATAACCCCAATTATGAAACAACCACCTAATGATGATCCTAGACCTCCCGACATTGCCTCTTCAACTCTAATTGGCAGATAGAAACTTGTACAATTTTTACAATGATGCTTTTACAATGACTTAGTACAATGATGCCTTTACAATGACTGTATGTAGTGTTGCCCACTTGAAGACTTCATGTGGTGAGCTTCTTGTTGCAATTCTACACCTTTATTGCTGATCTTGTCATGCTACCCTTTCTCACTCTTCAGAAAATTAGATCAGGCATTGAGTCTTATCTCGATGAATATATAATACCTGCAAAAAGGTCTTCAAGGAAATACCCATGACATGATAATATCAAAACTTACCTCATCCTGCAGAGCATATGTCAATGCTAAACAAAAAATAAATAAATTAGAATACAAAAAACCTAATGCAATTAAGAGATGAACATGCATATACAGAATATACGTACCTGGAGCTTACCTCTGCTGCACCTTGATTTGCTTTGCTTCCCTAGAAAGTCTGGTCCTTTGCAGCCCTTGACAACACATGATCTAGATTTTTCTTTCCTTCTAGGAGCTTGATATTGAATACGGTGTATCTTTGTTATTTCAGATCCTCAATATGTGATTTTAGGTCCTGTAGTATTCCTCTGAGTCTTCTTTCCAATTCCACAGGTTTGACCCAATTTGTATTCTTCAAGACAAATTTATGCCCAATCTCTCACAATGACCTAATTATGGATTGATTTAGTAGAGCAAACTTGTACGACGTGCCATGTGTGACTGTTTCCTCATTCGGCTCTGAAATTGATACACAGAAAACTATAGTCTGTGAAATATCCGACACTTCTAACAAAATTCCAATCCGATAATCAGAGAGAGGGTTATGACGATTTTCTCGAGGTCACCTCTTTGAGATGAAGTTCAGGAGCCTGCAAAAACCCTAACTTCCACAGATCATATCTCCGAAAATATTGCGCACCATGATCTGAAATTTTTACACAAGCTTCCTCAGGATTTTGGCTTTGCCTCATTAAAATTTCAGCTTTTGAACCTTTGCATAAAAAATCGTTATAGCGAAAATTCCAGATGACCTGTTTCAAGTAGCGAAATCCCCAACAAGAGGAGGATATGAGGATCACAATTTATATAAATTCTAGGTTGAGAGGGAATTCAACAAGTGAACATGGGAGGGATTTTAGGAGCTTAAAAATGATTAATTATTGACTTTTCAATGACCCATGCCACAACCCCATGGGGTTTTAGCCCACTAACTAGGGTTACTAACTTCAAACATGAATATATCTCAAACCGTGAAGAATTACATGGCGTGCCATATATCAACTGAAACATCTCGACAAGTAGAAACCATAAAAAATATCCTTGACTCAGAATATAGTAATTTGGAAGGTCAAAATTCCCATGCAAGATCAGGGTAGCCCCTGGTGTTGCTTGTGTTGACATCAATGATAACCACTGATCAACAACCAACCTATGATGGAGAAAAGGAGGAGGCAGTTAAAGCCTGGATTATTGAAATGAATAAATATTTTTAGGTGTATGACTATAACTGTAATATCCCCAAAATTGGGACTGCTAGCAAGGCATGGCTGAAAAACGCATTTTTCAGGAATGTATGCTACAACACCGGAAATCAGCCCTTGGATCCCTTATATCTGATAATATAAAACCCAAATCCAAGAGGAGATAAAAAAAAAATCTTTCTAGGTGGGTTAAACAGATCTCCCACGCCTATTAGAGCTGGAAAATTGCCCAAAGAAGGGACTGCAGCACTATGTGACAAAAATGCTCATAAAATAACACAGTTAAGCTAAATATATGCAGGAGGCCAATATGTAGGCTCGATCATGTCCTTTACATCAACATATCAAGATTATATTGAAGCCCATACATCATAGAACAAAAAGTAGGAAACTTTACATGAAGAAATGCTCAAAATAGGAGGCTGCAACCATATGATATGACTGTACAAGCTTGATAGCATTATTTATTAGCTGAAAAAAGCTTCCAGTTACAATTTAGATCTAGAGCAGATCTGTGTACAAAAAGATAGATCTATATCATATTTTTACACAATAGAGTCTCCTCTTCAAAAGCCCCTTGGAGTTTTTAGCAGAAAATGATGTACATGGAGTAGATCTGAGATCTAAGGCAGCTGATCTGCAGAATGATTCAAAATTTCTGAAGCACATACATCAGTATTTAGATTAGATCTGAATGGAACATGGATTATATCTGTAATCCACGGATTTCCACAGTGAAGGGCAGATTCCCAACACTAGAGATCTCTCCTCCTTGAAGTGCCAAAAGACCCTGCAAATTTCTCCTTGCAAATAATGCAGTGCTGGAAGATGAACTGTGCTGTGGGCTTTAGAGCATGATGTGGCCTCAAGCCAAGATCTAAAAATGAGCTCTCCTCATCCAATACTCTCTTGCCAATGGGATAGAAGACTTTCCCAGTGAAAAGAGGCACTAGAATGACTTAGATCTAAATAGATCTAGCCTCCACTTGATGCAGCTTACAAAGACAACCAAACCCTCAACAGGATCTGCATTGTATTTGGAAGAAGAGCTTGGCTAAATGCCTGATAGTGGTCAAGAAATGCAAGACTCCTCTAAGAGGCCTTTCAAGGAAGAGGTGGGATTCCTAATTAGGAACACCCTAGTGCTAAAAAACACTATTCTCAGCTAAAAAGCTAGAGAATGAGAAGTGTCTAAGCAGACAAATCCTTCAGAAATAATATCATCAACAACCCTCTCATCATGTCCTCCTCCTCCTTAAATAAGATGGAATCCTTGCTAAACCCTAAACCCTCTCAATGATTTAGCTGCATTCACATGATGAGCCTCCAACTAAGACTGCGTTGTGCATCTAGGTGGTTCAATGTATCTAGAAAATGCTATTGATTTGGTCCAGTTGACCCGGTCAAATGACTTAATCCCTTTTCACACATAAGGGGTTTCATTAAGGCAGCCCAGATTTAGCCTTGTTCACATGGGCATTGATTTATTTTGCTATTTTAGGAGTTTAAATTTATCCTCCTTTACAATTTATTCTTGCAACAAGAAAATGGAAACAAAATAGTATATTCCTATTAGATTGGGCTAATTAGGAATATTACAATAACAACAACCTCAGAGCGCGATTGGCCATCTACCAGTTATGGGGAAAGGCCACTCTGTGGTGGGAGGAGGTAAATATTGTGCAAAAAGCTGATTAACAAAGGATTAACTGGGAATATTTCCAAAAATGCTTCAAGAATAATTTTCTGACAGAACGTTTCTATGATGATAAATCCAGGGAATTCCATGATTTATGCCCGAGACAACTAACTATGGACGAGTTAATTACCAAGTTAATTACTTTATTGAGGTATATGCCATATTTACATGAAGAAAGGGCCAAGCTGTAGAGATTCTTCAATAGTTTACCCACCTTCATGAAAGAAAGAATTGAATTTGAGAACCCTAAAATTATGGATGAAGCAATTAAGAAGGCACGAATGTGCTACTAGCAGACCAAATAGAGGGACTTTTGGAAAATCTGGAACCAAAATAAAGCACCAAGGAGATCCCAAAATTTCAGAAATTTTAAGAGAACCCCTAAAAATGCACAGAGGGGTTCAGTAAATCGGGGGTTGGAGAAATCATAGTCAAAGGCAAAGTGGAAGTGAAGGGCTAGAATTATGGAAGAAACCAAAAAAACAGAACCTGGGTAGGTGCCCAAACCTCCCTTACAGTGATGGGGTTGCGGTGAAGCACATTATTACCAGAACTGTCCACATAAAGAAAGAACTGAGCATGCAGCTAATTTGAAAGAGGCTTCGATTGTGGGACATGTAGCAAGGAGTATACCTAGAATTAACGCGGCATTGGAAGACTGACAAGCGCAGTACCAACCCTCAATGATAGAGTGTGAAGGTAAGATGTTAACCAACCTGTTTCTATATTAATTGACCCTAATGCTAGCTTAAGTTATATCAGCCCAAAATTTATAGAACTATGTCAGCTACCCAACCTTAAATTCCAAAAACCTTGGCTGGTCCAGTTGGCTACTGGTGCCAAGCGGTAGGTAACTGTAAAAATAGAAAATTGCTTAATTGAAGTGTCAAGACAACAGATTCATGTGAATCTGAATATGCTTCCCTTGGGTTCATACGATGTAATGATTGGAATGGATTGGCTGGAAAGCCATTGGTACATGGTGGACTACAAGGAAAAGAGTGTCAGTAGTGAAGGGGTGAGGCGAAAGTTGGAAGGTATTAAGAAAGACATCAAACTACGAACTATCACAAATAATCAATTAGGGAAGTGTATCTAGAAGGGTTGCCAAATTTATGCTATGCAGGTCAGATATATGAACTCAAAAGACAAAATAGTTGCACTTGAAAACTTGCAACTATTTATCCAAGACTTTGTTGATGTATTCCTAGAGTCAATTCCTAGATTTCCACCCAAGAGGGACATTGAATTTACAATTGAACTAATTCCAAGAGTAGCCCATGTATCAAGGACTCCCTATCGGATGAGTGTACCTGAATTGACAGAGGTTAAAATGCTGTTGCAGGAGATGCTTGAGAAATAATATATACGTCCAAGCATGTCCTCTTGGGCAACCCTCATATTATTTGTGCGGAAGATATATGGGACCATGAGATTATGTATTGATTACCGGTAGCTGAATAAATTGACTATTAAAAACAAATACCCACTGCCATGAATTGATGATCTGTTTGATCAAGTTTGTGGAGCAAGTGTTCTCATTGAATCATACTTCCACACTCGGACCTAGACATGCTTCAATACATTTGGTGTTCACATTGAATCATACATCTATTTGTATATAAATTCTTTTTTCAATATCTTATATGGAGTGGAATATATTGGTGTTCACATTGAACACATACATCTATTTGTATATATATGATTTGTTTGATATCTTACATGCAGTTGAATACATTTGTTGTTCACATTGAACCATACATCTATTTGTATATATATTATTTGTAAGATATATTGCATGGAGTTGCACTGTTGTTTTGTCCGGATAGCCCATTGATAATTTAATGTGAGGAACTTGAAATGAAATGGCTTATGTCTCTTGATGGTAGAGATTATTTTGTTAAATAGCATGCAATATGGATGTTTTGAATGCTTCACATTCTTATTTGAATGTGGTCATTGGAGTTGATGGAAAAGGTGTTGTATATAGTGGGGATGCTCCTTTGAAAATATTTACCAGGGTAATCCATCCACCCTCACCATTCACTTTGATGAATCCACTGAGTATGAAACTAATACAACTCACCACATTTTTTCCAAGTCTAGAACTGATAAATCCACTGAGTATGAAAATAAAACAACGTACTACATTATTTACAAGAGGGTGGAACTAACAAAAGAGTGATTTAATTTCATTCTTGATTGAATGTTTATAACATCTCCATAAATATTTTCTAGGAGATCAAGTTGTTGATAAAGAATTAGATAGATATGTCATTTTTCTTCCATTATAAATTAATTTCAATCATTTTCTTGCAAGAAACTAGGAGAATTACTTTGATTTCAAAGGAGATTTGAGGCTTCCATAAAGCCAATGAAAATCCCATCCAGTAAGACTCACAAACATGGAATGTGAAAAAGATCTACAAATAACATCTTCATTCAAATGAATAAATGAGGAAAAAAAAGAACTTGGATATATAAAGCTAGAGATAAAAAGAATTATGAGATCAACTCTACCTAATTAGAAAAACTATATACATTCATAATTTATTTATAATTAGAACACAACTTTTCTTTTACATTGATGGAGCTAGATCCAACATGAACTAAGTTGTAGTGAAATATGGGCACTATATCCATCAAACGTTCAAAAGGATTAAGGAAAATTCATGTGGATGAAAAAATTTTCCACCCTTAGACATAAAATCAGTAGAGGGAAGCTTCAATCTTAAATTGCAACTACAAAATAACATCCTAAAAGAAATAAATTGCTTGCTTGTTAGATATATACAAGGAGGTATACAGTGTTCAGGGTGACATTAATTAGTTCCCCTACATGGTAATATTATCAAAGTTCCATATTTTTGAAATATTTACTTTATTGTTGAAATATTTAGCTTCTCAGGAAAATAAATTCCATGATTGATGAGTCTCACAGTCAAAATCTGAAGATTGAAGCAACCCAAGCAAATAATCCATGTCCGGTTCCTTAATTGAATTGGATTCTAAGGTCTCTTGGCTTGTTTGGGGATTCATAACCTTGTTTTCAAGTAATGAGCTACCATCATCATGACGAAAGCCTTCAAAGGTACCCATTTTTAATTGTGTTTCCAATTTCATGAAATCAATCCCATTTTACACAATAGTAGTGCTGAATGCAAATAATGTTTTGGGGGTTTCAAAATCATCAACCCCTTGAGGTGAACACAAGTCATCAATATAAATACATTTATAATCAGAACTCAAATTTGAAAAGTCAACATGATGTTCAAGGGACTCAACTTTAGACACAACCTTCTGAGAAGGTGGCATAAGTATTTGCAAGTTGTTAATATGGATGTCCTGCAACTGATCATAAAATGGTACAAGTGGTGTTTGAACTAAGATGATATGAATATTAGTTAGAATTTATGACTCACCTTGGATCTAGTTTTAAAGGGTAAATCAAATTGAAAGAAATGTTGGGCCTCATTCAAGAGGCCTGTAGTAGTGACCACATTAGATTTATGGCTCTTCCTTGAGCTTGCTGAACATTTTAGAAAGTGTCTGCATGTATTTATATGTGAGTCTACTCTAATCATATCCTTAAGATTATTTACCATCCTCTTTAGAGGTGACAATTCATCAACAAAATTGAGTTTTTATTTCTTTCCTCTAATCCTCCTGGAAATGATTCTTGAATTCAACATGACTTGAATATTTTCAAAACTAATTGGTATGAGAAGTCATATGTGCCTCTTGAATTACATGAAGCAATAACCTTAATGGGAGATGTTAACAAGTAATAAATATGTTCAATATTTATTTTGAAAATTCTTAAGAGATGCTTACTATGTAATTACTTATAAGATCAATCCTTATGGTTTCTCTTGAAAGTAAAGAAAACTCTTTTATCCTTTTGAGATTGCATCTTGTACATGGTTTCAACAATATATATGCTAATTTTAATTTAATAATAATATTATAAGTAATAGTTAATGCTTAAGTCAATTAACTTTAGTTTAGATGGTTGGACAAAATGGTTGTAATTATTTCCACCTTATGCAAGTTTCAATTCTGGAGAGTTGACATGCTTAAGTTGACCTCTCTCATCCCTTTTAGGTGAGAGAGAGGTAGATAAAGCTCTCCAAATTTTTGTCAATTGAATCTAGCTTAGGTGGATCGGTGACATCATTGTGATTCCAAGTTCAATTATGCTAAATTGACATGTTTAACCTCTAAAATATAGTTAGTATGTCGGGTATTTAACTGAATATAGTTTGAATACTCTATCTATACTGAGTTTAGGCTATAAACAACCCAATTTATTAATGCAAACAATTCTCCAAACCTAAAATTTATTTTTTTCAATAAATAATTCATATTTATAATATAAATATTCAAATAAATTGCATAACATATCACATTTTCTTTTACCTATGCTACACTTCCCTATGCTACGGGATTACGACATTTCCTTTGCAACATGTGGTACAATTACTAGTAATAAAGTCAATGCAATTTATAGTTAACTCTTCCTCTTGCAATTTTGTTTTTGGGTTATATTATTTATAGTTTTGTAATAATATTGATTTCGAATGCCTAAATTTGCATAGGTAATAGTAGCATGTAATGCTTTGTGCACAAGGTTATATTTTTAGTAGATATTTTGTTTAAAAGAAACACTTATAATAAACTATAAATCAATTATGCTTATTAAAGCTATTCTTTATAATTCTAAACTCATAAATGGAGTAAAACCTTGCAAAATTCCGTTTCTTTCTTTTAATTCTAGTTAGATGACACTTAAATCAATAAAAATTTGTAATCTAGTAATATTTAGTTGAAATAAAGTTCTTAGTTAGAGAACAATTGGAGATTATATATAAAAGACTAGACTATTGACATGCATATATGTTTATATGTTTTTATTGTAAAACCACTATTGTTTATAGGACTATATTTCCCTTTTCTATAATACAACCACCTCATTAACAAAGAAAGCTTGTTGTTTTTGTTTTTGCTATTTTCCCCATCAATCCAACTTTGAACATATTTTTCCTTTGATAAGTCTTTTATTTTTATAATCACTTTGTTAAATGCATGATATTTCAAGAAAAAATTAAACGTAAGTGCTAGTGCACTATATGAAGAACATAATGAGTGAATATGAACGTCATTTATTGAATCCTCCATTTCTTTCTTAAATTTTGCCATCTCACATTTTGAAAACTTAAAATATAGGCATATATCAAAAGTGCGTTATCTTGAGTTCAATATTTAGGTTAATGTCTCATCTTAATGAGAGCATCACGGAAAATTTATCTTATATCCATCTAATTTCGTGCATTTTGATCATCTTAATGATCCATTTTTCCTCATCTCATTTTCTTTATAGTCACTAATTAACATTGCCATAAGAATTTCTTTTTTTCTCTTAGGAAATACGACTCCATAAACATTTTTATATTATCCATAAGTACAAATATAAAATGACCAAACCCTTTATCTGTTCTAACCACAAAAGGGCCTAAAAGAAAACACAAATGATACTTTTCTTTATCTCATAACTTTTTATTTTTTATTCTCCTTTTTTTTTTGTGTTTGATGGACCCTAGAGATCATTAACCACTACATCCACAAAATATTTGTACCAGGAAGATCCATCTGAAGGGATCACTTTATATTGGCTCAACCACAAAGCCTAACCTCGAGGATGTCTATAGAATTGAATGTGTGTCCTCTCAATAAAAAATATGCTTTTAACAAGAGAGACTTTACCAATTGAGCTAACCCTTAAGGCTATCCCATAGCTTTAACCACACACTACTTCATTTAATTCATAATCATTACATTCTCTGAATGTGGTATGTACACATTTTTGTTATCCTAGCCTTTTTTTAAGAAACCCCACCCCATTAACTCTTTGGATTTGTCTTTAAAGACAAACATAAAATAGCCAAGCCCTTTGTCTCTCCCAAGTGCAAAGAGGTATGGTATGATGCACCATTAAAATCTTAAATCTCACAACTAGATTATGTCTCCCAACTACAAAAAGAGGCTAAAACAAAGTGCATCAATGATAATTCATCCCACAACTTCAATTACACACTACATTTATTTCATAGTCATCACATTCTCCTAAAAGTAGTACTTGCATATCTTTGTTACATTGCCCCACAAAATTGGCTAGGCCTTTTGACTCTCCCAACTACAAAGAGATTCACCACTATTATCTTACCTCAATAAACTAAATTAAATAATTTAATAATAATAAAACCACTCAAATAACAACCATAAATCTCTAGATATCTCCTGATGAATAAAGCTATTAGTCAAACCAACATTCACCATGACCATCATCAACTATACAATCACCAGAAAAGTTGGATAGTATTACCATTACCAACTATCTATTAACCACAAAATTATCATCCCATCCCATTATTTATTTATAGCATGTTTATTTATATTTCATTTTTATGCCGCCCTAACCCTTTGGTTATATACTCAATAAATTTCACGTTTCCCCCATCATAAGTTGTCCAATATTAAATTGAGATTTCAAGTCTCCTAATTGAATTGAGAGCAACATAATCCCTCCTCAAGGTATGTGATTTGCGTTGATAATAGCATGATCACCTTAACTCTAAGTATGTGATGGTTTTGAGGTCCATGATAAATTGTAAGTTTACATGTTCCATTGTGGCTGAAAAAACCCTAAATGCCCTAGAATCCTCACTTCAATCTATTACAATCACACATAAAGCCTCCCAAGTCATAAACCACTTCTCTTTTTTGTATTCCCGACGTTTTCCTTAAAGCCTGGTTTAATCCATAAAAACCCCTTAGGCACTTCAAGAACCCTCATTGTTGAGATTTCTGACCTCATTGCCTAACTAACTATAAACAGAGATAACTAAATAAATAAGCCGACCTCAATGCATGAATAGGCATAATTAAACTATAAATGAAATAAAAATAGAAGACAACAAGTCATAGTGCAACTAAACATTTTTCCACACTCTAATTATCCCTTTTACTCTGAAACGATATCAAAATATAAATCTATACCGAAAGTGGGTTCCTTGGTGAGGTACTTTCTGGAAGTGAGGCTCTTCAAGAAGATTTGCAATAGTAGCAATGGTGAAATGATTGTTTGAATTTGGTGATGAAGAAACATCTGACATAAAGTTATAGTTGATCGATGAAGATGGAGACCAAAGAAATATATCCCTTCATTCTCAAGTTTTGAAAAAAGTGAAGTTTTATGAAGGCTGGATTTATCATAGTCTGTTTCTAGATGAGCAACCTCTTGAACTCAAGATAAATAGCTCTGTTAGTGCAATGATTTATCTTAAATTTTTTCAACTCATGTCTTCCTATGAAACAAACAAACTCTTTCATTTCTCGAGTGTGGATGAAGCCCTAGATATTCTACCAGTTGTTTCTCAAATGATGTTTAATAAGGGGGTAAAGATATCCATGAAATATTTGAATGCTTTTCCATGGAGTCAGGAGCAACAATCCAAACTTGTAGCCACACTATCCTCTTTTCCAATAAACATATTTGCTAGAGTTAGCTGCGAGACTTGGTATGAGCCATGACAAGTCAGAGTAATGTGTTTATTTAAATATGTTGAAACAAAATTTACAAGACATGTTGTCTACAATTTCAAGTAGATAAAACAATAGTGTACCTAAAACAGAAGTGGAGTAATATATTGTAGGACTCTTTGAGGCTGCAAAGAAGTCCCCAGTTAGGGAAATTACAGAAACATGTAGGGATGCAGTGTTAGAAGAGTTTCATTCAAATATAGAACATATTAAATTTAATGAGTTTAGTGACATGGAAGAATTAATTCTTAATGCTTGGTGTGATCTATTGTGGCTCTTTGAAATTACTAGGCACTGTGATGGGAAGCTCTATCAAACGTTTATTGAATTATTTTGCGCGGATGGTTACCTTCGTGATTCAACAAAATACAGTCACGTTGGTGTGAAATTTAAAGTAAACAATTTTCTTGATCAGATTCTAAATGCAATGAGAAATGGTGGGATACTTACTTCTGCCTCATGCCCATTTGAATTTTCACCCCTTAAGGGCCACCTCGTCATCCATACATGCCACCTGGATAACATGTACTAGCTCTTGACCATATGTCATCCCCACACTAGTCCACTTTCCCAACCCACGTGTCATAGTGGTTGCTACCATATCAACACTTTATTAAAACACCCCCTTTTTAAAATAACAAAGGTTTTCGTATCTAATACGCCAATATGGTTACATCCAACATTATGTCAATATGGCCATCCCATATACCTCCAATATGCTGGTATGGTAGAATCGTTTTATATGCCAATAGGTGATAAAATCCAATATGAAATACTGGGTATCTATAATTTTTCCTATAATTACAAATATTTGAAAATCACCAATAGGATAGTGACTAGTTCAATATGCCACCTCATTTTCTATCATCCAATCAACATCTCACACATGGTAGATGTTGATATGCATGACATGTGACACTACTGACATGCATATTTAGATATCGGGTTATTGAAGGTTTTCTAAGGTCCAACTCACACAAAAATCTTGATATACTGATATGCTAGTATGATATCTAAGCATGATACATCATCCTCCAATATCTAATCACTGTTTCACACGTGGAAAATGTTGAATTTCTCCACACCACATCGCATGGTTGATGTGTTTCACATGTCACTCATATTTTGTTAGTTTGCATGTCAAAATGGCTAATCTATGTGACATGTGTCATACACATGACATCTCCACATCATCATGAAATCACCCTATAGGGTTATTGACTCCAATACTTTTGATAATCTAGTATCTAAGGCTATCAATAAATGCGACAAATTAATAGATTTATTTTCATCAAGTAACTTCCCATTGAGTGAAGCTATTCCATATCGAGGATTCCCAACAGGAAGTCCTTTTCATTCTTCTAGAGTGTGATATCTATTAAACTCCCTTTTTCACCTGTCTCTTGTTCATGGCCCCCTTTGGGCCATGTGACAAGTAGTTAGGGACAAGACTCAAAAAATACAAAATTTCCAATAAAGCCAATAAACACTGTTGAACCCTAAAAAAAGTAATCTTAATTTACTTTTTGTCACTCTTTCCTTACTTATTTACCCTCTTTCACCTTTTTGAACCTATAATGTCACTTTCTAAAACCTATCAATATCCTATTAAGGTATTTATGCTTATTTCCTTAAATTATATGTTCTGAAGTAGACAATTAAGTGTTTTAGATAATGTTTTGCCAATGAAATAATTTTAGTTTATTTTCAATACCAAATGAAGAATTTTGATACCCAAAAGGGACCCTCGAACCTATGAATTTGTACTTGTGGTCGATTATGAACGAGATCACACCTCAATTGGATCAAGTATGCGATAATGTGGGAACCATCTTCAAACAAGGATTCATATCACTTCTTTGACGGATACAAGGTCAAGAAAACAAGGTTCAAAGGCATAATGAGTTCAAAAAATCTAATTTTCATTCATGGCTACAGAGGATGAAGGACTCTATTGAATCTACTAGCATGACATAAAATTTGGTGATGCTTTCAAAGAGAAGAAGGATATTTTTGTTTCTTTTTATGAATTATATGAGAATTTCCATTATTCAGATTAATGGATTGGACCTCATCATTGAACCAAACTTGACGACTCTGATTTTTGGGAGGTGGGGCTGATAGTTTTGTATTTTGTAACTTGAATGATTAGAAATTGTGCCTTTGTGCTCCAAAGTTCCATGAAGTTTGACTTAATTTAATTTTGGTTTTGTATTAATATGAAAGTTTATCATTTACTCATTAATGTGAAGAATATCAGTCTTTGAAGTTGTAGAAGAGTCGAATGCTATTGCGGGAGGTCCCCTCATAAGAGAGATTTCATTTGTAAAGTATTCCCTTTATATTATATACTTGTATTGTTGCATATCTGATTTCATTTATGATTATTAAAGTATCCCTTTTTGTTTATTGTGTTGTGGGTATCATTGTTTCTACTACTTGGATGTGTTATGCATGTTGGGCCATGGAATTTTCATCTTTTTTCCTATTCCTTTTTCCTCCCTTTTGACCAATGAGGCCACATTATACCACTGTAACAACATTTATTAACTTAAGTAAGCCCTTTTACATATGTCACTTTATTAGTCTAATTATGATTATAATTTGGTATCAAAACTATTGTCTTTGGTGTTTTTTATTAAAAAACTAATATATGGTCTATTTAATGTTTAAGTGGTCTCTAGAAGTCATTGTTACATGATTTCATCTTCATTTCCCTTTATCAATTTTGATCGAAGGCTCCGTGAGTTGTTGATGATACAATTTTTTTTTTCCTTGTGCATGTTGTCTTTTTCCAATCAATCATATGGACCAAATTTAGGAGCACATCAATTCAAATTCAGTTCAACTACCTAGATATATTCATGGAGTAGAGATATCACTTAGTTGAGATTCTTTGTAAAAATCATTGTAATTAAGCGAAATTGTTACAATCATAATTTAGGTAAGTTAGTAACGTATTGAATTTGGAGTACTGCTATAGGGTATTTAGTTTGGATGGATACAGTGAGATAAAATCATTCTCAAGTTGATTTCCCCTCAACCCATATCACTTGCCAAGAAATTCCTCCAATTTGGTCCAAACTTCATTAGGAGTTTTGCACTCGTCTATATGAAGCAAAAAAATTAGTGGAGATTGACAAACATAGAATCACATAAGATTTATCCATTATGTTAAATTATTTCAATTTTTTAATGGATAATTTACGTTTAATTTTTTTCCCCATTGTGATTCTATAGAGTCCCTTGATATAAAAAAGTCATTAGAATAATACGCTTCTAGTGAAAGTTGTTCAAGAAGTGAGGATTACTGACATGTGATTTATTCTCTCAATGGGTTGTTCTAAATTGTTGAAGATGAAATAATATATCATTATATTAAAAAAAAAAACACTTAATCCCTAATATCATGTATAATTTGAAATTCAAGCTCAATATCTATGTACGAAAACAATATTAGACTAGCTAGTGCACAAAAAGAGAGGAGCGAGAAAAATTGCTTAGAAAATTGACTAAGTAACGAAAGAAGAAATTTGAATTACACAAGATACACGAAATTAAAATATCATGCAAAATATTTATGAATATTAATACAACATATAAAATCCCCAAGAGGAAGAAAAAATTCAAATTAGGTTGCGATTTCATTGTGCATGTGCTCAAAGAACAAGAATAGTTTCCTAGAATTAGCTAGAAAGCAAAAATTGGAGTGGGAGACACTTAAATTAGAAAAATATATAATAAAATAGCTAAATGAAAGTAAATGTATTTATAAATCAGTTTTTTTGATGTAATAATTATCACATGCAATTAGTTCCCATTTAAAATATGAAAATGGAACCCGACGTTAACAAAAAAGCTGGTAGGTGATTGGATAAGCTAGTTCCCCAAGACAAGGGAGGAAATTCATTTGAAGGACTTAAGGGATAAAATAATGGTGAGAAAATAACCATGTAATAGTATATTTAGTGCCCAGTTATTGCCACATGTAATCCTAGATCACACCACCACTAAAAATAGACTAATTGAAAATAGAAAATGCTAAAAATAGGATATGATTCCAAATGGTAGGGAATGTCCAGTAGTGAAATAAAAATGGTCATACGTAGCCTTAATAATTTATGAAATAGGGTCAATTTATGGCCTAAATGTAAGTCCTAATGAACTAATTAGTGCAATGTACCTCAACATATAGCAGGAATTATTTCGTCCCTATTGGTTTGACTACATCATTCATAATTATCTCAACCCATAACTTTTGAATTTCATTGATAAAAGGATTTGATATATACATATTTATATGTAACTTGATATTTCCCTTTTTATTTTAAAACAAATGCATTAAATACCTTATATGTATGTTAGGTCCCTATAATAATAGTGTATCCCCTTATTGTTATTGCTAGTGTAGCCCCCTTATTGTTGTTGTTGTGCCCATGTAGTCCCCATATTGTTATTATTGTGCCCCATAGAAGCCCACTATTGTTATTGTTGCACCCTTACATTATTATTGTTATGTCGACTCTAATTATATTGTGACCCCTTAGACTCATATATATAGAAAGGAGGTTTTTTCATTTGAATCATCCAATAATTGTTCATTTATGTAATTTAAAGGATGTTTCCCCCTCGAAGAGAATAATTTTAAGTCGTTGATCTATCCTCTCTTCTATTTTGTGAGTTGGTTGCTTAACATTTGGTATCAGAGATATTTATAGTTCCTCCATTTTCAACCATCACTTGAAACTGTGGTATTGGGTATAAGAATCAATTTAATTCCTTGGCTACCTTACAATGAATAAAATTATGGGTACTACCTGAATCAATCAAAATTATTACCTTTTTCTTCTTGATATGTCCTTCTATCTTGAGAGTTAGAGGAGTTAGAGGGTTGGTTCCTCGTGTATATCCTCTTCTTTTGAAGTTTCTTGTTCTTTTTTTTCCTCCTCTTCACAATCTATGTAAAATAATTTCTTCTCAGCACACTTATGACCTTTAATCTATTTTCTATCAGAACTATAGCAAAGCCCTTTTGTTATTTTTTCTTCCAATTTTTGTGGTGTCAACCTTGTCGGTTGTGTAAGGCTAGGAACAACAATGCTTCCATCTTTATAGTTGTGAGTGGTAGGCTTGTTGCCATAGTTTTTCTTTCAATTTTTCTGGTCAACCTGAATGCCTTCTCCAATGAATCAGGTTCCCAAAGGCAAACCTCATGTTGGATGTTATCCTTTAAAGTTCCTATGAAGACATCAATCCTATGCTCTTCTAGAATATCATTTACCCTTATATTAATTTCTGGAAGTCCTCAGTGTGCTTCGCCATTGATCCCTTTTGTTTGAGACTTATCAATTGGCTAAATAAGATGTTTCTCTTTGTATCCTCATAATTTTCTATCATTTCCTCCGTAAAACTTGACCAAGTGACAAGTTATTTATGAGAAAAAATCCATAAATACCATAAAAACTGATTGGGTTATAAATATAAAGTTGCAATGCATATCTTTTGTGTGTGTTGCACATTATAGGGATCAAAATATTGCTCCATCTATAATATCCATGTTACCGAATCCTTGCCATCAAAATTCCTCATATTGATCTTTGGAATATTGTGGATCTTCAATGAAACTCTTGATGAGAACAAAAGAAACATTAATAGTGATTTCATAGACTGTAACGTTGGATCTTCATTAAGGATATCATCAAATAAGAATGAATATTAAAGACATTCCAAAAACAACATTTAGAACTCATGAGGGTCATTATGAATTTTTGGTCATGACTTTTGGCCTTACCAATGCACCTTCTACATTTCAAGGTTTGATGAATTCCATTTTCAAACCCTTCCTTAGAAATTTTGTGGTAGTTTTTTTTATGATATACTAATCTACAACAAGTCTTGGATGGATCATGTTCAACATGTTGACAGGGTACTCAAACTATTGGAGGAGAAACAATTATATGCAAAAACCTCCAAATGTTTCTAATTTTGAGTATAGGAGGTCGAATATATGGGTCATATTTTATCTCATGAGGGTCTTAAGGTAGACCCTAAAAAAATTAAATTCATTAAGGAATGGAAAATACCCACAACCATAAAGCATCTGCGAGGATTTCTCAGGTTGACAGGGTATTATCGCAATTTTGTTAAGAATTATGGGAGAATAATAGCACCTATAACAACATTATTGAAGAAATATGCATTTTCTTGGACTATAGAAGCAACTAAGGCCTTTGAACATCTTAAAGAGGCAATGTTCCAATCACCAGTCTTAGCTACGCTAGACTTCACAAAAACCTTTATTATGGAATGTGATGCCTTAGGAAATGGAATTGGTGTTGTTTTAATGCAAGAAGGAAGACCCATTTCTTTTGAAATCCATCCAATCAAGGGAAAGTATTTGCAAAAACCTATATATTATAAGGAAATGTTAAAAATACTACATGCACTTAAGCAATGGAGACCGTACCTAATGGGAAGATGCTTCAAGGAAAAAATGGATCATGATAGTATTAAATAATTTTTAGAACAAATATTATCTTCAGAAGAGCAACAAAAATGGGTCACAAATATGTTGGGTTATGAATTTCATATCATCTACAAAAAAGGGAAGAAAAATGTTGTTGTAGATGCACTATCAAGAAAGGATGATGATGTGGAAGCATTTCTTTGTGCCATTTCTATTTTCCAAACAAATTGGATAACCGAAACAATGGATGAATGGAAGAATGAAAAAGAAGTGTGGGTTCTCATTCAAAAGTTGCAGAAAAATCCTAGTATATTTGATACATTTAGCTAGAAAAATGATTCATTATGGTACAAATATCACTTATACCTTTGTAAGAATTCCCAACTCAAAAAAAAAAATCTTCTGGAATTGCACACCTCCCTTAAGAGGGAATTCAAGATTTCTTAAAATTTACCACATGGTTAAGAAGGATTTTTTTTGGGATGGCCTTAAATATGATATTCAAAATTTTGTGGTGGAATGTTTGGTTTTTCAACAAAATAAAGTAGAGACAATTAAGACCCCGGGTTTGTGACAACCCTTATCCATTCCAAGTCAACATTGGGAGGGGGTTTCAATGGATTTTATCATAGGTTTACCCAAGTCCAAAGGAAAGAGTTTCATAATGGTGGTAGTTGATAGACTTAGTATGCACACTTTTTTGCATTATCTCATCCATTTAAATCCAGAACAATTGCTACTGCATTTATGGAAACAATTGAAAAGCTACATGGAAACCCAAAGATTATTGTAAGCTACAAAGATCCCATTTTCTCTGGAAAGTTTTGGACGGAATTATATTCTTGACTAGGTACTCAATTAGCTCATATCTCATATTATCATCCTCAATCTGATGGGAAAAATGAGATAATGAATAAATGTTTGGAAGGATATCTTCTTTACTTTGTATCTAATAAAAAAACACAATGGGTCAAGTGGTTAACTCTGGATGAATGGTGGTATAACACTTCCTTCCATACTACAACAAAAATGACCCCATTTATGGCACTTTATGAATATCATCCAACGTCCATCACATCATCTTTATGAGAAAATTCTAAGGTTCAAGTAGTGGAAGATCACATTGAGAATCAACAACTAGTTCTCAAACTCTTAAAGGATAACCTCACTTTGGCGCAAAATCAAATGAAACAACATGCAGATCAACATCGTAGTGAAAGAAGTTTTGATGTAGGTGATTGGTTAGTTTTATGACTACAACCATACAAATAAATGTCCCTCAAGCAAGCTAAGAAGGATAGTAAATTATCACCAAAGTATTATGGTCCTTACAAGGTGTTGCAAAATATTGGTACTATGGCATACAAATTTGATGTTCCTGCATCTTCCTGAGTGGACCCAATTTTCCATGTCTCATGCTTAAAGAAGGTTATAGGTGGCAATCTCGCAGTTCAACCAATATTTCCATAACTTGACGAGGAAGGAAAAATCATATTGGAACCTGAAGCAGTCACGAAAATAAGAACTTAACTGCTACGAAATTGATCAATTTTAGAGTATCTCATCAAGTGGAAGAACTTACCTGCTAAAGATTCCACATAGGAGGATGATAATTTTATATAGAAGCATCCAAAATTACTCAAGTTTTGAAGAAAACATTTTTTTGAAGGAAAGGGGCATGTTAGGTCCCTATAATACCAGTGTATTGTTATTGTTAGTGTAGCCCCCTTATTGTTATTGTTGCGCACATGTAATCCTCATATTATTATTATTGTGCCCCATAGAAGCCTACTATTGTTATTGTTATTTTGACTCTTATTATATTGTGACCCCTTATACTCCTATATATAGAGAGGAGATTTTGTTATTTGAATAATCCAATAATTGTTCATTAATGTAATGTAAAGGAGTTTTATCCATCGAAGAGGATAATTTTTAAGTCATGACTCATTGATTTATCTTCTCTTCTATTTTGTGAGCTGGTTGCATAGCAATGTACATCAAAATATGTGACACAAATAAAAATGAGTTAGTATGTTGTAAATAGTTAGGATATAAATATGTAAAATTTCTAATGACAAAATTACATGTCCTTTATTAATGTCCAAGGGGAACATTATTTAAAAAAAAATACTTGCCACAATTAGTGAATGAATCTCATCTTTAAAAATGGGTAAATACCATTAACTACTAAGGAAATATTAACATCACCAAGTTCATAACTAAATGTGCGACAATTTTTAATGATGTCCCTAAATTCATAACCATTCACATGAATTCACACAATTCCATCCCAACTCATTTTTCAAGCATGATAATCCATAAACTATGATATGATTTTGCATTTTAATAATTGTTGAAAATGTCAAATGATGAGGATATGATGAAGAACCTTCTAAGGAATGTTCTTTGTCACCTAAAATGCAATATCTACTAACTTTCTATTTAGGTTATTGATCCATATTTATGTAGGAATGCAACAGAGTACACATATAACCATAAATATACAAATGCAGTGGAAATAGCACTTCATTTCATTAATATCAAAGAACTAAAAATCTGTTTACAGACGGAATGGAAATAAACTAGCTAAGGCGTTGGTAGCTTATTTATGAGAAGAGATGTGGTGGCTACATGCCTCTGAACTCTGTGTTACAATGAGGCTCGAAGGCCTATATATTATTGAGAAACAATGGAAAACCCTAAACATCCAAAAACCTAACCCTAGGAGATGAAACACCAGAATATGGACCCCGTCGGGGTAAATTGGTACATCAATTTCCCAGGGTCGTAACTTTGGCATACTATCTTCATTTGACGCACATGATACATCATTAGAAATATCTATCCGAGGACTACAACCGCTAACTAAGAATATGAATTGGATCATATTTTTCGGAGAAGAGATGCCCAAAAAACGTTGTTTAGGGCCTCAAAACGGCTCCAGAAGTTCAGGACCCGAAAAACTGCTAAAAATAGTAAATTGTGCTATTATTAAGGAAACTGAAAATTGCAAGAGAAAATGGTGGAGCCTCAAGTGGAATAGGCGGGTGGCCACAAATATCCACTTGGATCATTCCTCCCCCCTTAGGAAGCAATTGTCCCCATTGCGTTGAGTTCCTCCATGAGATGAGGAAACTTCTGCTGAACTTGGTCCCTGGTGAACCACTTGCCTTGGTGTAGGAGTTGGCTAGATTTGACCACCCGATACAGTTGGATATCTTGCTGGAGATTTTTCTTTATTTGCATGTCCATGATACAATTTGTGGTGGCATTTTAAATGCAGTCTGGGTTTAACTCTATTGGTGTGAGTTTTTCTGCAATGTCAGAGGTGTCCAGTAGAGGTGGGAAATAGGGCCGAAGGTGGTCCACATTGCATATAGGGTGCAGACCAAGGAATGATGGAATACTAAGCTTGAATGCATTGTTCCCTACAACCTTGGTGATGGTGTATGTCCCATATCGCAGAGGGCGAAGATTGCGGTGGGGTCCAGTGAGGCACTCCTTCTGCAAATGTAGCCACACTTTGTCGCCCACCTGGAAGTGGTGTGTTACCTGATGTTGATCATGTCATTGCTTGTACTTAGCATTGGCTCTGTCCAATATGTCATGAAATTTCTGGTGGATGTGATGAATGTGCTCAATGAATTTTTTCACTTTGTCAGCTCTAGACTGGACATGAGCCGAATCGGCCTGAGTAGCCACAAATGGAATTGCTACATCAATGGCACATAGTGGCTGGAACCCTAGGCCCACTAAAAGGGGCTGTGGCCGGTTGAGCTGTGGAGAGCCCAATTATAACTGTGTTGTACATAGTGAAGGCTCTCATCCCATGTGCGTGGATGCTTTGAATTGTACATGCGCAAAATGTGTACAAACATCATGTTGACAACCTCTGTCTGGCCATCAATTTGGGGATGGAAAGTTGTGGACTTGGTGAGTTTGGTGTCCACCATTGACCAAAGGCTGGACCAAAATGGGCTGAGGAACTTGTTGTCCCGATCTAAGATGATAGACTGTGGAATCCCAAAGTGCACCCACACTCGTTCAAAGAAGAGTTTAGCAATGGCTTCTGCTGTGATATTCTTCTTGCAGTCCGACATAATGGACATCTTCGAGAATCTGTTGAAGACCACGAAAACACAGTCGTTTCCATGCTTAGTAGAAGGAAGGACCGACATGTTATCCATGGAGATGGATTCCCAAAGTTGACTAGGGGTAGGTAGCGGAGTATAGAGGCCTTGCTTGTTGGTGGTCGGTTTGGAAATGGAACAAGAAGTGTAGGATATGATGTAATTCCCAACATCATGTCAAAGGTTCGGCCAATAGAAATACTTCTGCAGTACTGCCACTGTTTTCTCGACCTCGAAATGCCCAATGGCTCAACTTTAGTGTGCTTCCCAAATCATCTTGGCACGCTCGATTAAAGGAACACAAAGGTGTCCCAGGTGACATAACAATGCATCTTGGAGGTGAAAATTTGGAACTTACGTAACCTACAAGAGTGTCTTGTATGAGTGGTCGAATTCTGGATCGCTCTTGTAGAGAAGCGGCCAATCAGAAGTCTCATCCCCACAAGAGTTGAGAACAGTGGTTAGCGCCATGATTGGTGGTCAGCTAAGGCAGTCTGTAACATTATTGGTGCTCCCTTTCTTATACTTGATGTTTAAATGAAATTGTTGTAGATATGTGGACCACTTATGATGGCGATCATTCTGCAACTTCCCTTGTGTCTATATGAACAGCAGGGGTCGGTGTTCTGTGTGGATGACTGTTTTCTTCCCTAAAATGTAATGCTTGCATTGGTGGCATGCCTTCAAAATGTAATACATTTATTTGTCATAAGTGGGATACTTGCGGACTGTGTCAAACAATGTCTCACTGTGATATGCCACTGGATGCCCCTGTTGAGTAAGAACTGCACCAATAGCATAGTCAGAGGCATCTGTCTCGATCTCAAATGGTTGTTGCAAGTATGATAATGTGAGCACTGGGGCATAATAGAGGCGATGTCTCATTTCTACGAATGCATTCTGTTGATATTCCAACCAAAATAAATTTTCTTTCGCTCCTCCCTTGGTGACTTGACTCAAGGGCCAAGTGATATGAGAGAATCCCAATATGAACTTGCGGTAAAAATTAGAAGGACCCAAAAAGATTTGAAGCTCTGTTAGATTGGTTGGGGCCGTCCATGATCCAGATTTATGCAGGAACGTAACAGAATACAGAAATAACCTTAAACATAGAAATACAGTGGAAATAAGGCTTCATTTCATTAATATCAAATCACAGAAATATGCTTACAAACATGATGGAAATAAAATAACTAGGGTGTTGGTAGCAAATCTCTGAGAAGAGATGCGGTAGCTATATACCTCTAAACTATGTTACAATGAGGCTTGAGGGCCTATTTATTATGGAGAAACAATGGAGAACTCTAAACGTCCCAAAAACTAACCCTAGGAGATGAAGCACCAAAACTATGGGCCCCGTTTGGGTAAATTGGTGTTTCAACTTCCCGGGGACATAACTTCAGCATACTATCTCCGTTTTGGGCTTCAAAACAGCTCCAAAAGTTCAGGACCCGAAAAACTGCTAAAAATAGTAATTTGTAAAAAAACGGAAAGGGACAATGGTGGGGCCCCAAGTGGAATAGGCGGGTGGCCACCAATATCCACCTGGATCATTCCCCCCCCCCCCCCTTAGGAATCAATGGTCCCCATTGCATTGAGTTCCTCCATGAGATGAGGAAGCTTCCGTTGAACTTGGTACCTGGTGAACCACTTTCCTTGGTGCAAGGTGAACTTGGTCCCTGGTGAACCACTTGCCTTGGTGCAGGGGTTGGCCAACTTTGAAAACCCGATACGGTTGGATCTTCTGTCAGCGAGTGTTCTTGATTTGCATGTCAATGATACAGTCTGTGGTGGCCTATTCCATGCAGTCTGGGTTTAACTCTTTTGGTGTGAGTTCTTCTGCAATATCAGAGGTGTCCAATAGAGGTGGGAAGTAGGGATGAAGGCAGTCTACATTGAATACTAGGTGCAGACCAAGGAATGGTGGAATACTGAGCTCGAAGGCATTGTTCCCTACAGCCTTGGTGATGGTGTATGGCCCATATCGGAGTAGGCAAACCTTGTGGTGGGGTCCAGTGAAGCGCTCTTTCTGCAAATGTAGCCACACTTTTTCACCCACCTGGAAGTTTTGTGGCACCCGATGTTGATCATGTCGTTGCTTGTACTTAGCATTGGCTCTGTCCAATATGTCATGAACCTGTTGGCGGATGTGCTGAATGCGCTCGATGAAGTTTTTTGCTTTGTCAGCTTCAGATTGGATGTGAGCCTAATCAGCCTGAGTAGCTGCAAATGGCATGGCTACGTCAATGGGACATAGTGGCTGGAATCCCAAGCCCACCTGAAAGGGACTATGGTCGGTTGAGCTGTTGAGAGCCTAGTTATAACTGTGTTATACATAGGGAAGGCTCTCATCCCATGTGGGTGGATGCTTTGAATTGTACACGCACAGAATGTGTACAATCATCCTGTTGATGACCTCTGTCTGGCCATCAGTTTGGGGATGGAAAGTTGTGGACTTGGTGAGCTTGGTGTCCAACATTGACTAGAGGCTGGACCAAAATGTGCTGAGGAACCTGCTGTCGCAATCTGATATGATAGACTGTGGGATCCTAAAGTGCACCCACACTCGTTCAAAGAAGAGTTTAACAGTGGCTTCTACTGTGATATTCTTCTTGCAGGCCGCCATAATGGCCATCTTTGAGAATCTGTCGACGACCACAAAAACACAGTCGTTTCCATGCTTAGTAGAAGAAAGACCTGACATGTAATCCATGGAGATGGATTCCCAAGGTCGACTAGGTGTAGGTAGCAAAGTATAGAGCCCTTGTTTCTTGATGGTCGGTTTGGAAATGGCGCAAGAAGTGCAGGATTTGATGTACTTCCTGACATCCCGTCGAAGGTTCGGCCAACAGAAATACTTCTGCAGTACTGCCATTGTTTTCTCGACCCAAAAATGCCCAATGACTTGACTGTAGTGTGCTTCCTATATCATCTTGGCACGCTCTCTTGAAGGAACACAAAGGTGTCCTAGGTAACATAATAGTGCATCTTGGAGGTGAAAATTTGGAACTTGCATACCCCCCAAGAGTGCCTTGTATGTGTAGTTGAATTCTAGATCACTCTTGTAGAGAAGTAGCCAATTAGAAGTCTCATGCCCAAAAGAGTTGAGAATGGTGGTTATGGCCACGATCGGTGGTTGGCTGAGGCAGTCTGCAACATTATTGGTGCTACCCTTCTTGTACTTGATGTTCAAATGAAATTGTTGCAGATATGTGGACCACTTCTGATGGCGATCGTTCTGCAACTTCCCTTGTGTCTGTATGAACTGCAGGGGTCGGTGGTCTGTGTGGATGACTGTTTTCTTCCCTAAAATGTAATGCTTGCATTGGTGGCATGCCTTCAAAATGTAATACATTTATTTGTCATAAGTGGGATACTTGCGGACTGTGTCAAACAATGTCTCACTGTGATATGCCACTGGATGCCCCCGTTGAGTAAGAACTGCCCCAATAGCATAGTTAGAGGCATCTATCTCAATCTCAAATGGTTGTTGCAAGTCTGGTAATGTGAGCACTGGGGCATAATATAGGCAATGTTTCAATTCTATGAACACCTTTTGTTGAGATTCCGACCAGCAAAATTTTTCTTTCGCTCCTCCCTTGGTGACTTGACTCAAGGTCCAAGTGATATGAGAGAATCCCAACATGAACCTGCGATAGAAATTAGCAAGACCCAGAAAGATGCAAAGCTCTGTTAGGGTGGTTGGGGCTAGCCAATCCCAAATGACTTTGATCTTGGATGGATCCACATGCACCCCCATTTCATCAGTAATGTATCCTAGATATTGAACCTTGGTCATGCCAAAAGTGCACTTCTCCAACTTGGAACACAACTTGTGTTGCCGTAGTGTTTGGAGGACTTCTCGGATGTGGTGGAGGTGCTCTTCCCAAGTTTGGCTGAAGATCAGAATGTCATCCAAGTATACCACTACAAATGAGTTGGTGAATGGACGCAAGATGTCATCCATCAACCTCATGAAGGTTGCAGGAGCATTTGTCAATCCGAAAGGCATGACGAGCCATTTGAAAAGGCCCTCCTTGGCTTTGAAGGTAGTCTTCCACACATCAAAGGGTTAAATTGGTACCTGGTGATACCCAGAATTCAAGTCGATCTGGATAAAATATTTTGCCACTTTGAGTTGGTCCAAAAGTTCATCAATCCATGGGATCAGGTACCTATTCTGGACAGTGATCATGTTCAGCGCCCGATAATCAATACAGAGTCTCCAAGTCCCATCCTTCTTCTGTACCAACACGATCGGGCTCCCACAGGGCGATGAACTTGGTCGGATGTGACCTTTCTGCAGTAGCTCCTGAATCTGCCTCTTGATTTCATCATTCTCCAGAATAGAGCACCTATAGATCAATCCATTAGGTAGCGGTGCACCTGGGGTCAGGTCAATGGGGTGCTTGACCTGACAGTGTAGAGGCACCCTTGTGGGTGAGGTGAAGATGTCCCCGTACTCCTCCACAACCTTGTCCATTTATTGTTGTCGTGAAGAGGAGCCATGTTTGGAGGTCGTGGCCACAGTCTTCTTCTTGCCCCAGGGGCGAATAATTAGGAAAAAAAATTTCCTGGTTTGGGAAATGAGCTTAGTGCATTGTTTTGCAGTAACCAAAGAGATAGTGGGAGGTGGTGGTACCTTTGGTATCCTGTACAATTTATTTCCCAAAGTAACAATAACAGCGCGAGGCCGGGACTCATACATAGCATGTTGCTTCCACAAGTATGGTTAGCCTAATAATACATCAGAAACATCAATAAGAGAAATGTCACACAATACCTCATCCGTGAAGGGCTTGATGCTATAGGGAAGGTGGCACTGTTGGCTGACGCAAAGATCCCGTCCTTGGTGATGGTGTATGGTTGTGGGTGCGCTGTGGTCAGTAAGCCCAACCGCTTCACGACATCTACTGAAATGAGGTTCTTTTGGCTCCCATTGTTGATAATGAACCATAGTGGGGAACCCTTTACCCACATCTGGGAGTGGAAGAGATGCTCTGCCTCCTCTAGATCTTCTGGTTCGTCCTTCTGGATCTTTGTAGTGGCAACAATGGTGTTGGGATCTGCATCAATAATCTGATTCCCTTTGTCATTCACCTTGTCAGGTTCTGATTTAGAGTCAGAGCATGTATCTGATTCAGAAGCCCTCATCTCAGCCACCAGCGACTGCTTGGCCTGACACTCACTTGTGTTGTGAGTGGAGCTCTTATGGAACTCACACCACTTTCTCGTGTCCTTCTTTGACTTCGCACTGTTGTTCTTTTCTTGTGTCTTTGGCAGGTTGTATTAGGCTGCCATGCCTTGGATTTGTCCTTTTTTTTTTGCAGTTTGGGGGCACCTTTCCCTTGCTTTTGATTCACAGATCCAAAGTATCGCGTCTTCTGTTTGAATTTTTTCTCAATCTTGGCAGCATACTGGTATTCCGTACCAAGCGAGGAGATGTCGAGGAACTCCATTTCCTCCTGAATGTATCTGTGCAGACAATTGCGATACTATAGCACCAAATGTTTCTCTGAATCTTTGATACCCAACTTTGTGCGCAGGGTATGGAACAGATTCATTAGCTCATGCACATCTTGATCCCTTTGTTGCCATAGTGTGGTCCATTGTATGTACTTGTCCTCATAGCTCTGTTGGGTATGTGTTATATTATTTCCATGACTAAGCACGTGCGAGGGGGTAAGAGGGGGGGCGATAGCCCCCCCTGTTGGGGTTCGGGGCAGCACCCCGGTGAAAATTTTTTGGTCCTTAATTTCCGGTGGGTAGTCCGCGTCCATGGTTTTGTGCATGGTTTTGCACATGGTTTTGGGGTACGATGGTTTTCGGCCCCTGGTATTTTTGTAGATCCGGTCAAGGGAACTACGGTTATGTTCTAATCCAGGGTTTATGGATTGGGGTTTATGTGTGCTTCGACATGTATATATATGTGTTGTAACACTAAAAGGAATATAATGAAAAATCAAGCTGGTCATCCAGATTTGGGATCCAGGGGAAAATATCTGTGTTTATTTGTTTTATGTTTTATGCTCTTGCTATTGTTTATTTTCTGTTATAAGATTCGTGTGTAGATAATTTCTGTTCAGGGTTAAAACCTACATTTGGTATCAGAGTTGTTTCGGCTTCAATGGGACGCCTTTGCTGCTGTGGGTTTTTTAGTTCGGGCCTGAGGTAGACCTTGTTCAGTGGGAGATCTGCGGGATCAATTCTTGCGGTGAAAGAAGATGGCAAGCGGCGGAAAGATAGAGATAGAGAAATTTAATGGTCAGATTTTTGAGTTGTGGAAGCTCAAGATGGAGGATTTGCTGGTGGATAAAGATCAGTGGATCGCGGTAGATCTAGGTACTAAACCAACGGGAATGTCAGATGAAGACTGGAAGAAACTGGATCGGAAGGCTAAGAGCACAATACTGTTGTGTGTCTCAGATTTAGTATTGTTGAATGTATCTGGGGAAGCTACGACGAAGAATTTGTGGGAAAAACTTGGGACTTTGTACCAATCTAAGTCTCTGGTGAATAAGTTGTTCCTATGGAAAAAGCTGTATAACCTGAGGATGAAGGATGGAGACTCCTGGGTGATGCAGCATCCGAACGCTTCAATATCAGGTGGTAAGTCACCATTATCTGATATTAAAATTGACAATGAAGATAAGTGCATCGCCTTATTTGTTGTGCTCTACTAGACTAAGGATAGTCCTGTTATCGCAATAGGTAGCAATACAACTACCTTGAATTTTGATGACATTGTCTCTACCTTTGATGTCGGAGGAAAATGAGACGGAGAAATATGGAGGGTCAAAATGGAGATGCCTTATCTGCACGAGGAAGGTCCCAAAATAGAAACAAGAATAAGGTTTCGAGTGGGAGATCTAAATCTAGAGGGAGATCTAAATCTCCTGGAAAGTTTGTAAAGGTGTGCTGGAAATGCGGAAAGGAAGGACACTACAAAAAGGAATGCAGATCTAAAGCTCCTGAGAAAGGAAAGGGATCTGATGAAGGTCCTTCTGCAGAGGCAAAAACCACCTCGGATGAAGGTGGGGATGTGTATTTGGCTTCTTCTTCAAATACACATGTAGATCATGAGTCATGGTTGATTGACTTAGGTGCATCCTTTCACTTCACTCCCTATAGGGAGTGGTTCTGCGAGTATGAGAAATATGATGGTGATGTCTTCCTAGGGGATGATAGGAAGGCCAAAATCGTCGGACGTGGGAAGGTAAAGCTGAAGCTACAAGGTGGAAGGATTAGAACACTTCCTCGTGTTCTGCATATTCCTGCATTGGCCAGAAATCTGATTTCTGTAAGCAAGATGGATGATGCAGGTGTGAAAATAGTGTTCGAGAAAGATGCCTGCAAGATGGTTCGGGGAGCACTGGTGTTAATGCGAGGAGTTCGAATTGGAACTCTATACAAGCTACAAGGTAGCACTGTTATTGATGGGTGTAATAGTTCTATGGTTCCTGAAAGTGGGACGGAAAGCCTAGCTGTCTCTGGAGAAAAGACCATGCTATGGCATCAAAGGTTTGGACATATTGGAGAGAAGGGCCTTCGGATACTGCATAGAGATGGTATGGTAGAAGGTATGTCTAATTTTTCTCTGGATTTCGATTTCTGTGAACATTGTGTATATGGGAAGCAGAATCAGGTGAGTTTTCCTTCTGGTGCTAAGAGGGAAAACAAGATATTAGAACTTGTGCACAATGATGTGTTTGGGCTTGTGTCAGTTCCATCACTGGGAAAGTCTGTGTACTATGTTTCATTCATAGATGACTTCTCAAGGAATACATGGATATATTTCTTGAGGAAGAAATATGAAGTCTTTGACAAATTTAAAGAATTTAAGGCTCTGGTGGAAAACCAGACAGAGAAGAAGATAAAGGCGCTGAGGACAGATAATGGTGGGGAGTTCTGCAAGAATGAATTTGAAGAGTTCTGTAAGAAGTGTGGTATATCATGACAGAAGAATACTTCATACACACCTTAGCAAAATGGAGTTTCAGAAAGAATGAATAGAACATTGATGGAAAAGGCAAGAAGCATGCTCAGTGGTACAGGGTTAGGACAAGAATTCTAGGCAGAGGCAGTGGAGACTGCATGTCACTTAGTTAACAGATCACCTTCATCAGCGTTGGAGGATAAGACCCCACATGAGGTATGGAATGGTAAGAAACCCTCTCTTTCACATCTAAGGGTATTTGGATGTGATGCATATGTACATGTTCCAAAGGAGAAAAGGACCAAGTTGGATAATAAATCTGAAAGGTGCATCTTTATTGGGTATAGGGATGGTTTAAAGGGTTACAAGCTTTGGAACCCAGAAACAAGGAAGGTTGTGTACAGCCGAGATGTGGTGTTTAGAGAAGTGAAAGATATTGTTAAACATGAAGTCCTACCAAAGGAACCTGAGAAGATAGAGTTTGAGCTAAAGGAGGATGAATCAGACTCTACAATAGAAGAAGACTCAGAAGATGAAGAGCCACAAACTCCAGCTTTGAGAAGATCATTTCGGGAAAAAAGGAAACCAGAAAGGTATAGTCCATCTGCTTTCTGTTCAGGTTTTGCCTTAACTATAACTGATGATGAACCTAGAACTGTCAAGGAGGCAGTAGATTCAGAGGATGGAAAACTCTGGAAGGAGGCCATGATTGATGAAATGGAATCCTTGCACAAAAACGATGCATGGGATCTGGTGGAGTTGCCGGCTGGAAGGAAGCCCATTGGGAGAAAATGGGTGTTTAAGAAGAAGATGAATGTAGAAGGCAAGGTGGAGAAATACAAAGCTTAGTTAGTAGCAAAAGGTTATTCCTAGGTGTCAGGAATTGATTTTGGTGATATTTTTTCTCCTGTTTCCAAGGTGACTTCTATTAGATTACTTTTATCTGTTGCTGCTACATTTGATTTTGAGATAGAACAGATGGATGTGAAGACAACATTTCTTCACGGGGATCTAGAAGAGGAGATCTACATGAAGCAACCTGAAGGCTTTATGGTGAAGGGTAAGAAAGAACTGGTATGCAGGTTGAAGAAGTCTCTGTATGGGTTAAAGCAGTCACCAAGGATGTGGTATCAGAAATTTGATACCTATATAAAGGGACTTGGCTTCACCCGGGAGTAGAGGAGGATCGGCTTGTGTTCTAAAGAGATTAATTGGTGACCGTGTTATTTATTTGGTCTTGTATGTGGATGATATGTTGTTGATTGGAAATGACAAAGAAATTATCCAATATTTGAAGACTTAAGCCCCCATGCTCAAATTAGTATGAAGGATCTTGGTGCTGCAAACTATATTTTGGGCATGGAAATTAAGAGAGATTGGGCAAAGAGGAAGCTCTGGTTAAACCAGAGGAAGTATTTCGAGACTATATTGCAGAGGTTCAATATGCAGGATAGTAAACCAGTGAGTGTTCCTATTCTTGTAGGTGCAAAGCTGTCTGCTGAACAGTGTCCCAAGACACAAGAAGAAGAGGAGGATATGTCTCATGTTCCATATGCAAGTGAAGTGGGTAGCCTGATGTATGCAATGGTCTGTACTAGACCAGACATTGCACATGCAGTGGGAGTACTGAGCAGGTTTATGTCAAACCCGGTGAAGGAGCATTAGACAACAGTGAAGCGGGTTTTCAGATATTTACGTGGCACTAGTGATTATGGCTTGTGCTACCAGGGAAGACCAGGATTGGAAAGATTGTTGGACATTCGTGGTTTTTTTGATGCAGACTGGGCTGGAGATCTGGACCAAAGAAGATCTACAAGTGGCTATGTGTTTAGCCTGTTTGGAGGTGTAGTCAGTTGGATGAGTAAAAGATAGTCTGTAGTGGCGCTTTCAACTACAGAGGCAGAATACATAGCAGCCACTCATGCAAGCAAGGAAGCAGTTTGGTTTCAGAGATTGTGTTCAAGTATGGGGTTGGTACAACAAGCTATAAGGATAGATTGTGATAGCCAAAGTGAAATTTTCTTGGCTAAGAACCCTGCTTATCATTCAAAGACAAAGCATATTGATGTTCAATATCACTTTGTTAGAGATATGGTTGAGGCTAAAAGGGTGTTTCTGGTAAAGGTGGACACTTTGAAGAATGTTGTAGATGCATTAACAAAGTCTGTGAGCACTCAGAAGTTCTCTTGGTGTAGAGAAACAATGGGTGTTGAAGAATTGGGCCAATGACTAAGCTCTCCTGTGATCCCCTGTGGAAAGAAAAAAACAAGTGGGAGAATGTTGGGTATGTGTTATATTCTTTTGGTCCTTAATTTCTGGTGGGTAGTCTGCGTCCATGGTTTTGTGCATGGTTTTGCACATGGTTTTAGGGTACAATGGTTTTCGGCCCCTGGTATTTTTGTAGATCTGGTCAAGGGAACTACGGTTATGTTATAATCCAGGGTTTATGGATTGGGGTTTATGTATGCTTCGGCATGTATATATATGTGTTGTAACATTAAAAGGAATATAATGAAAAATCAAGATGGTCGTCCCAATTCGGGATCCAGGGGAAAATCTCTGTGTTTATCTGTTTTATGTTTTATGCTCTCGCTATTGTTTATTTTCTGTTATAAGATTCGTGTGTAGATAATTTCTGTTCAGGGTTAAAACCTACAAGCTCCCCAGGGGATAGTATTGTTCCTTGATGGCATCTCGAAAAGAATTCCAAGTGTTGACGACTGAGAAAAAAGAGGGTTTTGTCTCATCCTTTTTCTCACAGTAGGTTTCCCATCAATCCAAGACATGGGAGGTAGCTTTGAGGAGTGCAAAAATAATCTTCTCCCAGTCGGAAAAGTCATGAACCGAGAAATATCCTTCTAATAGATTCAACCATCTATCTACAACATCTGCATCTATTTGACCCTCAAATATGGGAATGTCAAAGTTTACTTGTACCTTAACAAGAGCCGCGCCTCCAGAGTGGTTGCTGATGAAGATGCTACACTGGTGGGCAGTCGTTGAAGGATCTGGGCAAAGTTATCCATCATCACATTCCTTTGTTTTTCGAGGGCCTCCTCGAGCAATATTTTGATAGGATCTCCTGCTCCCTCATCTTTCTTTTCATCCCCCATGGGCGTCCGTTGGGGTTTGTGAGGCTGATCTTGCAAAGGTTCCACCAGATCGAGCCCTAACTCCATATACCCCAACCTCGTTGGGGACATGCAAAGAAGGATCGAGAAAAAGCAGACCCCTCTGATACCACTGATCCGAATTTATGCAGAAACGCAATAGAATACAGAAATAACCATAAACATAGAAATACAACGGAAATAAGGCTTCATTTCATTAATATCAAATCAAAAAAATATGCTTACAAACATGATGGAAATAAAATAGCTAGGGTGCTGGTAGAAAATCTCTGAGAAGAGATGTGGTGGTTACAGACCTATGAACTGTGTTACAATGAGGCTTGAGGGCCTATTTATTATGGAGAAAAAATGGAGAACTCTAAATGTCCCAAAACCTAACCCTACGAGATGAAGTGCCAAAACTATGGGCCCCGTTTGAGTAAATTGGTGTTTCAACTTCCCGGGGACGTAACTTCGACATACTATCTCCATTTGGGGCTTCAAAATGGCTCCGAAAGTTTAGGAATCGAAAAACTGCTAAAAATAGTAAGTTGTGAAAAAACGAAAAGAGACAATGGTGGGGCCCCAAGTGTAATAGGTGGGTGGCCACCAATATCCACCTGGATCAGGCCAATCCAAAATTACTTGGATCTTGGTTGGATCCACATGCACCCTCGTTCATCACACAACTTGTGTTGCCGAAGTGTTTGGAGGACCTGTCGGATGTGGTGGAGGTGTTCTTCCCAACTTTGGCTGAAGATCGGGATGTCATCCAAGTACACTACTACCAATGAGTTGGTGAATGGCCACAAGATGTCGTCCATTAGCCTCATGAAGGTTGCGAGAGCATTTGTTAACCCGAAAGGCATGACCAACCATTCGCAAAAGGCCCTCCTTGGCTTTGAAGGAAGTCTTCCACACATCAAATGGTTTGATTGGTACCTGGTGATACCCAAACTTCAAGTCGAAATTGTTGAAGTATTTCGCCCCTTTGAGTTGATCCAGAAGGTCATCAATTTGTGGGATTGAGTACCTATTCTGGACAGTGATCTTGTTCAGAGCTCGATAGTCAATACAAAGTCTCCAGGTCCCATCCTTCTTCTGCACTAACATGATCGGGCTCCCACAGGGTGATGAAATCGACCGGATGTGACCTTTCTACAACAGCTTCTGAATTTGCCTCTTAATTTCATCGTTCTCTAGAATAGAGCGCTGATAGATCGATCTATTGGGCAGTGACACACCTAGGGTCAGATCGATGGGGTGCTTAACCTGATAGTGCAGAGGCACCCTTGTGGGTGAGGTGAAGATGTCCCCGTACTCCTCCACGACCTTGTACATTTGTTGTTGTCGTGCCAAGGATCCCTGTCTGGAGGTCGTGGCCATAATCTTGTTCTTGCCCCGGGGGTGGATCATAAGGAAAAAAAATTCTTATTTTTGGAAATGAGATTTTTGAATTGTTTTGCAGTAACCAAAGAGATAGCCGTAGGTGGTGGTACCTCTGGTATCCTGTACAACTTATTTCCCAAAGTAAAAATAAAAATGCGAGGCTGGGACTCATACACAACATGTCGCTTCCATAGGTATGGTTGGCCTAATAATACATCAAAAACTTTAAGAGGAGCAATGTCACATAATACCTCATCTGTGAAGGGCTTGATGCTATAGGGAAGGCAACATTGCTGGCTAACGTGAAGATCCTGTCCTTGGTGAAGCCACCCGATGGTGTACGACTGTGGGTGTGCTGTGGTTGGCAAGCCCAAATGCTTCATGACCTCTACTGAATAAGGTTCTCTTGTTTCCCACTGTTGACAATGAACTATAGCGGGAAACCCTTTACCCACATCTGAGAGTGGAAGATATCCTCCTCCTCTTCTGGATCTTCCGATTCCTCCTTCTAGATCTTTGCAGTGGCAACGATAGCATTGCGCTCCACATCAATAATATTCTTCCCTTTTTCATTCCCCTTGTCGGGTTATGATTCAGAGTCAGAGCATGCGTCTAATTCAGAAGCCCTCATCTTGGCCATTAGTGACTACTTGGCCTGACACTCACTTATGTTGTGAGTGGAGCTCTTATGGAACTCACACCACTTTCCCATGTCCTTCTTCGGCTTCGTGGTGTTGTTATTTTCTTGCAGCTTTGGTAGGTTATCTTGGGCCACCATGCCTTGGATTTTTACTTTGTTATGCGGTTTGGGGGCACCTTTCCCTTCCTTTTGATTCACAGATCCAAAGTATCGCTTCTTTTGTTTGAATTTTTGCTCAATATTGGCAGCATACCAGTGTGTCGTACCAAGTGAGGAGATGTTGAGGAACTCCATTTCCTCCTAAATGTATCTATGCAGACAAATGTGGTACTTCAACAACAATTTTTTCTCCGAATATTTGATACCCAACTTTGTGCACAGGGTATGGAACAGATTCATCAGCTCATGTACATATTGATCCCTTTGCTGCTGCAGCGTAGTCCATTGTATGTACTTGTCCTCATAGCTCCCCACGGAATAATATTATTCCTTGATGGCATCTCAGAAAGAATTCCAAGTGGGTACATCCGAGAACAGAGAGGGTTCCCCCTCATCCTTTTTATCACAGTAGGTTTCCCTCCAGTCCTTAACATGGGGGGTGGCTTTCAGGAGTGAAAAAGCAATCTTCTCCTAGTTGTAAAAGTCATGAACTGAGAAATGTAATTCTAATAGATTCAACCATCTATCTATTGCGTCTGCATCTATTTGGCCCTCAAGTATGGGAATGTCAAAGTTTACTTATACCTTAAAAGGAGTTGCACCTCCAGAGTGGCTGCTGGATGGGCAGTCGTTGAAGGATCTGGGCAAAGTTATCCATCATCGCGTTTATTTGTTTTTTGAGGGCCTCCTTGAGAAATACTCTGATAGGATCTCCTGCTCCCTCATATTTCTTTGTGTTCCCCATGGGCGACCATCGAGGCTTGCAAGGCTGATCTTGCAATGGGTAAATTGGTACATCAATTTCCTAGGGTCGTAACTTTGGCATACTATCTTCATTTGACGCACATGATACATTTTTAGAAATATCTATCCGAGGACTAAAACTTCTAACCATGAATATTTATTCTAAAACAAAATCATATTTTCTAGAAAAGCGATGCCCAAAAAACATTGTTTAGGGCCTCAAAATGGCTCCAAAAGTTCAGGACCCAAACAACTGCTAAAAATAGTAAATTGTGCTATTATTAAGGAAACTATAAAACTACAAGAAACAATGGTGGGGCCCCAAGTGGAATAGGCAGGTGGCCACCAATATCCACTTTGATCAGTTATTAATTCAAATTGTATTTCCCTTCACCATAAAATGTCACTGAATGATTATGACATGCACCAACTATTTGAAACTCCATCACTATACATTTTATAATGGCACACACATTTTTAAAAGTAAGAAGAAAAATATTTGACTATGGTAGGAGAAAATTTTAGTAATCTACAACAAACAAAAAAATAGTATTGATCTAAATACTAGTGGTTTCATCCTTATTACTGATCCAAAATGGATCATTGTATTTCTTTTCATCCATATCAATGCTTTCATACATGAAAAAGTGGAAGAATGAGATTACATGACCATTTTTGCCAACAAGACCCAATTGGGTAAATTGGGGCCTGAAGCCTTCCAGGAGAATTTTGAAACATTAAATGAATTTTTATGGGGGTAAATTTTTTTTACTTTAGACTTTCTTCTATTTTTCCTATTCTACACTTGGATACCTTTCCAAATATGCAAGAATCACCTCAATTAGATTTTGTATGAAAAATTCATGCCACTTGGAAGTTGACCTTCCTGTTTTGGCCACCATAATTAGAGAGGATGCCAAATCAGCCCAAAATATTCATTGAAAATGGGCTAGACATGCAATTATGATGAAGAATACTCTATAATATTTCAATTGTAACTTTGGTTAAGAGTTGATGTATTCAAAACTAACCACGAGTAGGATATAATGTTGAGTTATAATCGTGTCACTAGGAGGAAAAGGGATTCGATTATATTTTACTACATTTGTTCCATAAATGAGAAAAATAACCATGATAGATAGGGGAGAGCACATAGAGATGAATTTTTCACTACATTATCCCACAAGCCACATGCCATACTTCCTTGTAGTCGCAACCATTTTCCATTTATAGAAAGAGAGCAGAGCGACCTCACCTTCTTGTGTTAAATGTGGTTCAAGAGTTTTTATTTCATTGTTCTCTATATTTTGCATAAATTTTTAATTTGCATGCAAAAGAAATAAATGATAATCTATATATCTAGAAATATAAAGAGAAATAAACCATAATAATGTAGATTTTGAATTTTTTAAATATGGTTTTATTAGATCTATCATGACAAACTATCTTGTAGAATATCCACAAAAGTTTACATATCATATTGGTATGGGAGCAGGATTATTTTGGTATATTGTGGATATTTGTGGGGATCTATATCGATTAAGATAAAAGTCAAAAAACCCTAGTCATGGTCGACGAATCTGTGAATTACCCTCATGATCCAACATAGGAGGGGTTTTGCGGATGGAAACACAAGTTGTAGATAAAATCTGTAATATGAATATCCTCATTTTGGCCTTGAGAAATAAGCTCGATATATTTAGAGAAGATGGTGGTTCTAACTTAGAGGAAATATCAGAGGGGAGATTAGGAGATCAAGAAGAAACAAAAAACCAACCAAAGAAAGGGATTGAAAAAGATAAACCTGGTTCGAGTGCCATGAACCATTCATAGTCCCTCTTCAAAGTGGAAGAGAAGGCTGATATCAATTCGTACAAAGGTGAGTGATGCTCTAAAGTTAAATCACTAGTTATATAAATGGGAAGTGTATTTCAATGTTCATCATATAGAGAAGAAACAAAATATTTCATTTGCACAACTGAAATTAGAGGGCCATGCCTTGACCTAGTGGGAAATCCACATAAAGAACTTGAGGTTGGATGGAGATCATCTAGTGACTAAGTGGGAGGAATTTGAAACCCACATAAAGTCATAGGTTTACCTTATTAGGTATGTGAAGGACTATTAGATCTTATCGCACTACTCTAGGTAGAAGCAAGGGAAGAGTGTATATGAATACACCACAAAATCTAGAAACATGGCCATAATGTTGGGTATCTCCCCAAATAACCTAGATGTACTACTCAAGTATATATGGGGTGTCCAAAACCATCCTCAAAAGTAAGTGGTGTTGTTCAAGCCTCGATTGGCGGACGAGGCTTGTGCACAGGCATAATACCTAGAGAATATATGCTTGAAGAAAAGGAAATTAAGTGGATTGAAGTAGAAGGAGAAAAAATATACTTCTAAGGAGGGGAAGAAGAAGTGGAAAAGGGGAAAAGATAAAAATATGGTGGCCACAACACACTAGTCAAAGATCCCAAATAGATACTGCAACCACTATAACATTGATGACCATATAGAGGAGAAGTATTGGAAGTTTCATCCAAAGCTTAACCTAAAGAAAATAAAGAAATACAATAAGAACAAGAATCTCATGGCCATCGATTCAATCAACCAGGTTGAAAGAAACTTGGTTGTGGATGAGAATATTATCTGTACACTAGTTTAGAAGGAGGTAAATCTGAGTATCCTTTAATAATAGGAAGAGAAATAAATGACCAAAATCTTCCACATAAAGACACAGGTCAAGAAGACAAAGATTGATGTTCTGTTTAACTTATGATTGTAAAAAAATATCGTTATAGTAGAGCTGATAAAAAAATTGGGATTGGAATTTCATGATCATCCAAGCACATATCCATTAAGATGGGTAAATAAGGATACAAAGTTGAAGGTAGCAAAAATGTACAAAATTAGATTTTCCATCAATGCAAATTTTATTGATGAAGTAGAACTAGATATGGTTCCCCTTGATGTATCCAAAGTGGTGTTTGGAATTCCATACATGTACATACGTGATGCAATATTCATACAAAGAGCCAACCAGTACCAGTTTTTCAAGGATGGAAAATCATTCACCATCAACACACACAAAGGAAAGTTAAAATTTTTGCTGGTAAGTTCCAACCAAGCCAAGCAATTGTTTACATCCACCAAGAAGTATGTTTTACTATTTTTAAGAGAAAATCAATATGTAGAATGTAGAAATTTATTAATACTGATGTATTACTGGATTCTCCTGATCTAACAATATTTATCTTTTTGCTAAATACAGAATCCTTCCACTGTTAATCTTGCAGAAATTAAAACTCAATTGCAAATGCATGTGAAGAAAATAAATCGCACATAAACACAGTTGTTTAACGCACTGAAAGCTTAAAGATAAAAACCCCAAATATCATATATTATGTATATCAATGGATCATGTAATAATCTCATACAAAGCTTAGTACATCAAGCTCTCAGTACAATCAACAATCATTACACACTGTCATGCAGAAATTTGCATATCTATGCACCAATTTCTTGCCTCCTGACAACCTGCCTCCACTGTGCAATCCCTACTGAAGAAGACCTATGAATGAATTCGAATTGGCCTTGCCTTGATTGTGCAATCCTCATTGGCACCTCCAATGTGTGTCAGATGCATTAAATTCATCACTATAGTCACAACAGATAGTCCATCTCACCCTTTCACCTATCTCTCCACTGGGTCTCCACTGGAACGGACATGCAAGTAGTTAGCTGCTATATTTGTTCAGTTGTTAGTGAGTTATTAGTTGTGAATTAATTAAATAATTAATTCACTAAACTCTCACTAGTGTATCTTTCAGTTAGACTAGATACAACTAGCTAAACTGAGTTTAACTCACTTAACTGAATCAAAATAAATCACAACTCCCGTAACTACTCTTCCAACTCTATCATAACTTTTCCACTTCAGTTCTAACTGAGTCCTCCATGCATGAGCCACCAATAACCCTAGGAATTGTGTAATTCCTTCAGCCCACTGATTTTCCAAATCTGTTCACTGAAATAAAGTGCTCCAAGAGAATAAGTTGATATTTATTGTCAAATTATTATTAAGGGCTAATAATAATTGACATGCACCTATTTTTAGATTGACGATCTATAAATAGACTTCACCCAATATTCTAAAAATATAATTTCATCTATTTTTCACAATTGACCAACCATCTATAAATAGAATCCTGTAACTTATAGAATATGCTCACCATGTCTAAAAATAGACATACACCTAAAAATAGCCTGCGGGCCCCACTTAGTGAAGGTGCTTACTTTTCACTAAGCTCATCATCTTGTTGAATCTCAACACTCCCTCTCAAAAAAATAGGGATTATCCTTCACCCCGATCCTACCTCTATGGTATTCAAATTTTCTCCTGCTGAGCGCCTTCGTTAGAATATCTGCATCTTGATCTTCCGTAGGAATGTACTGAAGCAACATGATCTTCCGCTGCACACAATCTCTGATATGATGATACTAGATATCAATATTTTTAGATATATCATGAAACACAAGATTAATCGAGAGTTTAATGCAACTCTGATTATCACAATGTATCACTGTAGGATCTAAATGAGAACCAAACAAACTGACCAGGATCTTCCTCATCCAGATAGCCTCACATGCAGCTTGACTTGCTGCCATGTATTATGCTTCTGTTGAACTGAGTGCCACAGATCTTTGTTTCCTGCTGTATCAAGAAACTGTTGTAGATCCGATACTGAAAACCCCTCTTGATGTGCTCTTTCTGTCCGTTGGGCTGCCTGCCCAATTTGCATCCGTGAAGCCATGCAACTTCACCTCATCTGTCTGTCTGTACCACAAGCCATACTCATATGTGCCCCTGAGATATCTCAGGACATGCTTTCCTGCCTTCCAAAAGAGCTTGGTAAGCTTAAACATTGCTTGAATAAGCTGGTTCACCGCATAGCATATGTACGGTCTTGTATTAACTAAATACATGAGCGAACCCACCAACTGTCGATAAATAGTGGCATCCACTACCTCTGCTGATGTAGCATCCTCTTTCCTCCAATTTCCTGGAAGAGGAGTATCCATGGGCTTGCGGTCCTCCATGTGAAACTTACCAAGTATCTCCCGAGAATAGTTTCCTTGAGACACAAATAGTTCACCTTCTCGCTGCCATATTTCCAATCCAAGGAAATAATGAAGGAGGCCGAAATCCTTCATCTCAAACTCCTTTGCAAGATCTGCCTTGCATGAGTGTATCAACTGCTCATCACCCGTTAGTATTAAATCATCAACATAAATAACAATTATTAAAAGCTTACCCTCCAACACAATTTGGTACAAGTTTGCATCCGCCTCACACTTGGTGAAGCCAAGTCCAGTGAAATAGTTGTCGATATGTGTGTACCAAGCACGAGGTGCTTGCTTCAACCCATAAAATACTCTTTTAAGTCTGCACACATGCGACTCGCTGCTGAAGATATCAAATCCTTCAGGCTACTAAATGTACACTTCTTCCTCAATGATCCCATTAAGGAACACAGTCTTCAAATCCATATGATGAATGTGCCAACCCATCTGTGCTAAGAGAGCAAGGATGGTCCTTATGGAAGAATACCGTACGACAGACGCAAAGATTTCTTCATAATCAATCCCCTCGATCTGTGAGAAGCCCCCAACAACAAATCTTGCCTTATACTTCTTAACGCTCCCATCAGCAACTTGCTTTACCTTGTAGATCCATCTTGAACCTACCATTGATTTACCCACCAGCCTTGAAACAATCTCCCAAGCATTGTTTCTGAAAATGGAGTCATACTCCTCCACCATGGCATCTACCCATGTGGGCTCCTACACTGGTTCTTCAAAAGCAAATGGTTATGTCATGATACACTTGCTCATAAGAGCCATGTATCTAGTAAATTGGTCAGGTGACTGTCTCTATTTTCGCTGTGATGTAGGGACTCCTACATTCTGCGCCACAACAAGCTTCAATCTCTCAACTTCTGTGGTACGCTTTCTGCCCGTTCTGATGTTTGGTTCTGCATGAGTGGACTGCTCCACTCCATGAATCTCCTCTTGTGGCTAATCCACATCTATAGGCTCATCTTTTGGAACAAGTAGCTCCTCCTCTGCATGCAAGTGTAGCTCCCTCTCAAGCAACAAATTCATGGCTTTCACCTCATTGCATTTTATATCTCGTCGCACCACAATCATTCGACTGTTTGGCAAGTACACACAATAATTATGGGGTGTTTCTATGTACCCCACAAATATCCCAATTTCTGCAGTCGACTCTAGCTTCTTCCTGGCGTCCTTTGTCACATGAATGTAAACATATGAGCCAAAAATATTCAGATGAGAAATATCAGGCTTCTTACCAGTAAAAGCTTCTTCAGGTGTACTCATGGCAAGTACTCTATGAGGACAATGGTTTTTCACATAAACCGCAGTGTTGCATGCTTCCGCCCACAAGTGCATCAGTAGGCCCTGGTAATGAAACATAGCTCGTGCAACACCCACGATTGTTGTGTTCTTCCTCTCCGTGACCCCATTCTCCTGTGGGTTATGAGGCACTATGAGTTCTCTTCAAATTCCTTCTTTGCTATAGAATTCTTTGAATTCATTTGAGATATATTCACCACCATTATCACTCCGCAGAGCCTTCACTCGCTTCCCCGACTCCTTCTCCACCAATTCTTTAAACTCACAGAAATTTGAGAATGTTTCGCTCTTCTTTTGCATGAAGAAGATCCATCATCTTCGAGAATAGTAATCAACAAATATAACATAATACCTGTGTTTTGCTGTTGAAGCAACCGAGAAATGTCCACACACGTCTGTGTGGATTCTCTCTAATATCACTGAAGCATGGTTCTCCTTCTCATGAAAGGTGGTCTTCAAAAACTTACCCATAGTACATCCCTTGCACTGATCTGACTGCGAGAGAGTACCCTTGGGAAGTCCAGTAGAAATCTGCTACAAAATCTTCAAGCGGCCATGGTGAAGATGGCCCAATCTCCTGTGCCATAATTCGCCCTCATCCCGTCTCTCCACTTCTTATACTTTGCCCATCATTGCAGTGCAGCTATCTACCTCCAGCTTGTAGAGATTCTTAACTTGAATCCCTATCCTCTTGGTTTGACCCGTTGTTTTATGTCGGAGGAAAGCTTTTCCCTCACTGAAAACAACGTCATAACCTCTGTCCTCCAACATAGTGACTGAGACCAAGTTCTTCTTCAGAACTGGAACATGCATAAAATATTTCAAACGAAATGGTTTACCTGACTCCCTCTCAAAGTAATGGTTCCAATGCCGGTCGCACTGTATCTACGATCGTCGCTCATCTCTATATGCATTTGGAGGTCCTTCTCCTCCAAGTCACTTAAAAACTCCTTGTCTCCTGTCATATGGAAGGAAGCACCACTATCAAGATACCACACTGATCCCATTGTGCTTGAAACCAAGCATGTGATCAAGGAGAAATCAAGTTCAAATTGCGAGGCTAAGTACTCACTCGCTGCAGCTCCAACAACCTTCTTGTTCTTCTTTTTTTGTGGGCAGTTAGTGGCGAGATGCCCATGTTCGTGACAATGAAAACACTTCACTTTGGAGAAATCTAGCTTCTTGCCTTTAGCCTTGGATTTTGGATGGTATTTCTTCCCCTTCCATCTCCTTGATTTGGAAGCCAAAGCGTAATTCTATTCATCATCATTCTTCGATGAAGAGCCATCCCTGGTATTCCGCCTTATCTCCTCCTGCATAAGATTTGACCAAAGTCTCTCCCAATCTGACAGTTTCTCCTATCCATTGATAGAGTCTTCGTAGCTGTGCCAAATATTCGGAAGCCCAAGGAGAGCCAAGCTCACCAAGTCATCATCTGCAACTGTAATCCCCACACTCCCCAGCTCATTCCTACATTGGACAAACTTCATGAGATATTTTGGAATACTATCACCCTTCTCCATTTTGATTTTTCTGAGCTTATCTTTCAGCGCCAACTTCCTATGGTCGCTGCTTTGGAAAAGATCTTTCAAAGCCTTCCACATTGAAAATGGAGTGGCTTTCCTATGAAGTCTTGACACAATGTGGTCTTTCACACCTTCCAATAGAATCCTTATTGTCTTCACTACCTTCTTTTTGCATGCGTCAAGTACTGCATCATCGCTAGAAGTAGGCTTAGGAACATCGCTATCGATGAAATCCTTCAGTCCATTATCTTCAAGCACCACCTCCATCCTATCCTTCCAGGCTATGTAATTCGAGCTACCCTCAAGGGAATACTCCAATTGCAACACATTGAAAGACATTTCAATGAATACTCAACTGTCGCACCAAGAAAATTTTGCAGCAAATTTGAATTGTCCACCAGCACAAGAACTCAACACCTCTTCACAATTGCAATCTCTAGTGATTAACACTACTCCAATAACATGTAGAAATTTAATAATGCTGATGTATTACCGGATTCTCCTGATCTAACAATATTTATCTTCTTGCTAAATACAGAATCCTTGCACTCTTAATCTTGCAGAAATTAAAACTCAATTGCAAACACATGTGAATAAAATCAATCGCACATAAACATAGTTGTTTAATGGGAAATCTTAAAGCTAAAAACCCCAACTATCATATATTATGTATATCAATGGATCATGTAGTAATCTCGTACAAAGCTTAGTACATCAAGCTCTCGGTACAATCAATAATCATTACACACTATCATGCAGAAATTTGCATATCTATGCACCAATTTCTTGCCTCTTGACAGCCTGCCTCCACTACGCAATCCCTGCTGAAGAAGACCCATGAATGAATTCAAATTGGCCTTTCCTTGACTATGCAATCCTCATTGGCATCTCCAATGCGTGTTAGATGAATTGAATGCATCACTATACTCACAACAGATAGTCAATCTCACCCTTTCACCTATCTCTCCACTGGGTCTCGACTGGAACTGACATGCAAGTAGTTAACTACTGTATTTGTTCAGTTGCTAGTGAGTTATTAGTTGTGAATAAATTAAATAATTATTTCACTAAACTCTCACTAGTGTATCTTTCAGTTAGAATAGATAAAACTAGCTCAACTGAGTTTAACTCACTTAACTGAGTCAAACTAAATAACAACTCCTGTAACTACTCTTCCAACTCTGTCATAAATTTTCCACTTCAGTTATAACTGAGTTCTCCATGCATGAGCCACCAATAACCCTAGGAATTGTGTAATTCCTTCAGCCCACTGATTTGCCAAATATTTTCACTGAAATAAAGTGCTCTAAGAGAATAAGTTGATATTCATTGTCGGATTATTATTAAGGGCATCAATCACCATGTGGGTCACCCATCATCATTGTGCTAAAGAAGGATGAGACTTGGTGTATGTGTATTGATTATAGGGCACTGAAAAAAATCATGCTCATGAAAAAGTACCCCCTGTCCAGAATAGATAATATGTTGGATCAGTTGCCACAAGCGAAATACTTCACCAAGATAGATTTGAAGTCTGGATATCACTAGGTTCAAGTCAGAAAGGAGGATACTTGGAATATTGCATTCAAAACCATGCAAGGTTTATATGAGTGGTTGGTCATGTCATTCAAGCTATGCAATGCACCAACTACATTCATGACATTAATGAATGATATATTGAACCCTTTTATAGATTCATTTGTTATTGTCTATTTGGATGTTGTATTGGTATACAATGCTACTTTTGAGGATCACATATCATATTTGATGTAGCTATTATAGATATTAAAGAAGCACCAACTTATATCAAATCACAATAAGTGTGAGTTTGCACAACATCATTTGGTGTAATTGGGGTATGTGATAGGTGGAGGAGAGCTGAAGATAGATATTGCTAAGATGTAGGCCATCATGAAATGATCGGTGCCTACTAATTTTTCTGAGGCTAGGAGTTTCATTGGGGAAACATAATATGTGAGGAAACTCATAGACTCATTTTTAGTGGCAGTAGCACCAATCCACACCATAGTAGCAAGTGAGAAAATTTTCCAATGGGGAAAGGGTTAGAAGAGGGCCTTTGAGGAGTTAAAGAAGATGATTAGTCAAGAACCAATTATGGCATTACCAAGCTTGCAACAACCCTTCGAAGTGGAGAAAAATTCAAGCGGGTATGTTATGGGAGCAGTCTTAATGTTGGAAGGAAGGCTTGTATGCTATGGCTATGAAGTATTTCATGGGGAAGTTCTTAAATTCCCTACCCATGACAAGGAGATTTATGCCTTGGTGCAAGCTGTGAAAAAGTTGAAGAAGTATATGATGGGAAAGGAGATAGTAATCCACATAGATCACCAACTAGTATAGTACCTGCAGGACCAGAGTAAGCTACACCAAAATAGGCATTACAAGTAGATGGGGTTTCTATAGTAGTTTCATTTAGTGATAAAATATAAAAGGGCTAGAAAAACAAGTTGGATGACATGCTTTCAAATCCACCCACATCAAATATAAAAGCTTTGGGAACTTTGATGTACATTCATCCATTCAACCATGATGCATACAGAGAGGAATATTAAGAGGATGAGGACATCAAGGAAAATTTCTAACATTTGCAGGGTTAGATTCATGTACATGATGGCGAAAACACCATTGACTACCATCTCTAGGAAATGTTAATTTACAGGTTGGATAAGTTATTTGTTCCTAAAGGTAAGCAATTGAAACTGATTAGAGAGGCTCACACCTCTAAGTTTGCAAGGCACTTTGGTATAGGGAAGACATTGGAAAACTTGTAGAGGTATGTGTATAGGCCCAAGATGCAAGAACATGCATGCATGTTTTGTTGTACTAACAAGCCTAGTAATAGAAAATAGGATCTATATCATCCCTTACCTATACCCAATCATCCATGGGAACGAATTTCCATGGAATTTGTGGGAGGTTTACCACCATATAGGAAGGAATATGACTACTTGTTCTGTTGAGATTCAACAAGATGATGAGCTTAGTGAAAATTAAGCACCTTCACTAAGTGGGGCCCGCAGGCTATTTTTAGGTGTATGTCTATTTTTAGACATGGTGAGCATATTCTATAAGTTGTAGGATGCTATTTATAGATGGTTGGTGAAATGTGAAAAATATATGAAATTATATTTTTAGAATATTGGGAAAAGTCTATTTATAGTTCGTCAATCTAAATATAGATGCATGTCGATTATAATTAGCCCTTAATAATAATCCGACAATAAATATCAACTTATTCTATTAGAGCACTTTATTTCAGTGAACAGATTTGGAAAATCAGTGCGCTGAAGGAATTACGCAATTCCTAGGGCTTTTGGTGACTCATGCATGGAGGATTCAATTAGAATTGAAGTGGCAAAGTTGTGATAGAGTTGGAAGAGTAAAACTCGGTTAAGTGAGTTAAAATCAGTTGAGCTAGTTGTATCTAGTCTAACTGAAAGATACACTAGTGAGAGTTTAGTGAATTAATCCACAACTAATAAATCACTAAAAACTGAAAAAATCCATGATTTAACTACTTGCATGTCAGTTCGAGTGGAGACCCAGTGGAGAGATAGGTGAAAGGGTGAGATGGAATATCTGTTGTGACTATAGTGATGCATTGAATGCATCTGACACACATTGGAGATGCCAATGAGGATTGCGCAATCAAGGCAAGGCCAATTCGAATTCATTCAGGGGTCTTCTTCAGTAGGGATTGCGCAGTGGAGGCAGGCTATCAGGAGGCAAGAAATTGGTGCATAGATATGCAAATTTATGCATGATAGTTGTTACACAACATTTTGTCATTGTCCCTGCAATCCCCATCCTGCACATTGGAGGGTCATTTCTATGACCAATACGCACTGTCATGCTTTGAAAATAACATCATTGCATCCCTTTTGATGAAGGCAATATTATTCTTCTTGACATTTTCCTGAACAGAACATCAAAATCCCTGTTTTTGCCTTGGCGCGAGTAGCCAGTTATACCCTCGTGCCGATGTTAAAGATTAACACTAGGGCTCACGCCACATGGCGCTCTGTCCCAGTATAATGCCCACGCCAAGCAATTTATGAAATGTTTTTTAAAAATAGAGGCGGAGGTTCCATTCCAACCACCTCCGAGATGAGTCATTGGGAGTGGTTGAATTGAAACAACCACGAGGCTCCTCCTTTAGTTAGTACTTTCCACCTCCCTTGGAACACTCCTAAAGGATAGGCCTCCCTTCCACCTTTGTAGGGATCCCAACCTCCTCCTTTGCCTTTATATAAACAAGCCTTCTCCCTTTATGCAAGCTAGTTGAACAAAGAGAATTATACAGCTAAAGTGTTGAACTTGGAGACTAAGATATAGTTGAATAACTGAGTTATTGAGAAGGTAGATCAAGAAGGAACTCCATCGAGAGGTCCCTTTTCTTGTCCAAATTCCCCGACGAGCTTTGAGACGTGCTTCACCCGAGCCCCGCTGGAGGATACCACAACGTTAGAGTATGGTTGTATCTCTTCTTTCTACCTATTAATATAAGTGACTATTGTCTGGTTCCCGTCTTGTGTTTTGTCTTTATCAAATGCAACATGTTAGTCTTCTTTGACTGACTAGTAATTTTTGGATGAAATTAGTATGTGGTATGTGGTTATCATTTTCTGATCTCTGTGCAGGTATCCAAACGTGATAAACGGAGGGGTTGTGACATGCCTTCGATCAATAGCAAGAGGTTCTCATCATCACTACGAGTGTCAACGACAGCTTTGGACCACAGGTAGGCCATCTTATCGCATCCTCTTTCATTCAAATATCTAGGAACCTACACTCTAGCATGATTCCTTGTTACTAGACCCACCCTAGGGCTAGAGGGATTGTCTCTGTCCACAGAGAGGATTTACCTACATAACAAGTTGGAAACCATAATGGAGATCAATGTGAGTTCGTCTTTGATCTTGTTGAGTCATTTTTTGAGTTTTTGGTCTTTTTTTTTACCTTTTTGGTTGTTTAACTGTGTTTCAAACCCTTGTTCAGCCCCAGAGTGTCAAGATTGACCTCTGCTTTGTAAAGTTTTTCCTTTTTCCTTGGTTAACTGGCTTGGCACGGTTTTTCCCTGAACAATCGCGCCGATTGGCGCCAATTTCTTTTGTAGCGCTCGCGCCATCACCTGTTTGGCGCTGAATGCTGCCTCACAGTCGTGCCGATCCCTGTGAGTTTTTGGGTGTGAGATTTTCATGAGTTTTTGGTCAGTTGTCTTTGCTTCTGGGTTCTTCTTAAGAGTAATTTAAGTGTTTTGGAATGTCTTTGATTGCTGGAGGCTTGTTTTCCTCAGTTGTTTGTCCATTTTTTATCAGTGTAGCTTGAAGTCTTAGGGTTTCTGAGTGCCTTGGTGCACTGAGCCTTCTGTTTGGAGATCGAGTTTCTTGATAAGCCGTCGAATTCGTTCCCTATTTAATTGCTTTTGGTCTCTTTGATCCTATTGAGTATGTTCATTGGTTGAATGATCATTGCCTTGCTCACTTGATTTTTCTTCCTCTTACTCCAAGCACCGATTACATTGCTTGCATGGGTCATTTTGGAGATTTATTTTTGACTTGAAAAGTTCGTATCATTGGTTTGAGTATTGTCATGTTTGTTTTATGATGGAGGAGTCATTCCGTTTCAACTTTTGCATTCGCTCTCTCAAGCTAGTGTTTAGTTTTGTTTTTCATATCATTTAGTGCATTGTTTGTTCTATTGCATTGAAAAAACAAAAAATATTGCATTCTTTTTTGCTTTGAAAATGAAACTTTCCTTCGGTTAGTTTGCATTGTATAGGCTAGGAAAGAGTTTTGTTTTCACTTAGATTGCATTAGATGCATTAGTGGATGTTTTCGCTTTATTTCATGATTTGCTACTTATTGAAAGTTTTCTTTTCTTCTCGTAGATAGCTTTCATTGAACGAAAATGGTATCCTTCTGCATGTAGTTTTGCATTTAGGAAAATTTCAAATCCGACATACGTTAAGGCCTGGAAATTGAAACCTAATCCAAGATCAACGTTATAATTTATTTCAATTAACCTAAGGAAACATTGAAACCTAACTAAATATTTTAGTGGTCTAAGTTAGAGATGTGTTCCGGCGTCTTAAAACCTAGTAGCTGTCGTTCGCCATCTGGCTCCAGACAGCGCTAGTACGGACTTGTGCTCCCCGTACCATCGAGAATATAAAGGGAGACCCCTATAGGTTGCAATCCTTTTATCCATAGGAAGCCGAGTCTACCACCCTTTAACCGTGATACACCGAACACAACATTCGAGGAGACTACCTGCACGTATGTCAAGTCCTTGGTCATTTATTTTCCATTTGATCACCAAGGTGTATATGGCAGTTCACGGAAACTTGGTACTCCCTCTTGCTTAGAATTCCTGAGAAGTCATTTCAATCTTTTCGTGACTCTTTAAAAAAGATAAGATATCATCGAGCGCTTGTCCTTTCACGCTCGCTTCAACCTGAAAGTGATAGAGTCACCTTTTGACTATTTCTCGACTCTTAAAATATGAAACGACAGAGTTTTGTTTCAATGTCTTAAAAATATTAACTGCCCATGAAATATTCCTGGTTAAAGTTATCTTCCTTAGCGTTTTATTTTACGGTTGTTTCCAATGTAAACTTTTTCGGAGTTTTCCAACCACAGAATCCCCTCCGAAGGGAATCCTGGTCCTTTTCCTGCTTTTGGAAATGTTGGTGCTCCTTATATGGCAACATTGTCCCTGCCTGGGTTAACTGTTGGGTTTCCTGTTTGGTTATTCTCGACTTCTATGGTCTTGAGTGTTCCGTCCACTGTACAACCATCTCCTCCACCTGAATAGCATCGTGTTGATTCTAAAGTGGACCTCTCCCCTTCTTCGCCTGTTTCTTCGTCCTCCTCTTCTACTTCGCCTGGTGAAAGTCTGGATTCTATTAACCAGGTGGCTAAGAAGAAGAAGAAGAAGTCAGATAAAGGAGAGGCTAGCTTTGCAGCTATTGCACCTAAGAAAACATCCATCGATAAACCAGCCAAGCTTCCACGGAAAGTCAAATCCCCTTGCATGCTTTGCAAAGGTGAACACTTTCTTCAAGACTACCCTGGCATTCCCAAGGTACTTGAAGTATGGTTTGACGGTCGTCCGCTATTTCCTTTGGCTTTCGGAAGTCATATTGGTAGCACATATTTGACCAGCTCTGATAAGACTCATAAGAAACAGGGTAAGGTTACCAATCCCTGTAATTTGTGTGAAGGGAATCATCCCATTCACCTTTGTTCGTACATTGATGAAGCCAAGAGAGTGTTGGACAACCCTATTGCTTGTGCACCCTCCCTTCCGGTTGGTTACCAGAAGCTTTCTTCGAGTCTTCCGCTAATTGATTCAACGATTGATCAAGATTCATCTTTGGTCAATCCCGCTCCCCCGGAAATTCAAATTCATGAATCCATTCCCCACCAACCATTGGTCATGGAATGGGTCGATATGACCCCATCTATGGTTCATCAGGTCTTTTCTGTTGAGAGTGGATCTCATCCCCCTCATGTTCTTCTTATTTCTTCAGATTCCTTGGACTTGGAGAAAGATTCTTCCGTCCCTGTAGTTCAAGAAGCTGATCCTCCTACTCCCGCAATGGAAGTCCTGGAGGATGCTCCTCTTGCTCTGATAACACCAGGGGAAGACCATTTCAGTTTGATGGCACCTCCTCCAAGTAGTTTGATAGCTTCCTTCGATTGGAGTCGATTTGCGGGATACCACCTTCCTTCTTATGTGCCTTTTTAGATCACAGCACAGACCTTTGATATAGTCGTACCCAACACCATTATAGATGAAGGCGCGTCTGTTAGAGTTCTATCTTCAACTACTTGGCAAGATTTTGGTTCTCCACTGCTTATGCCTGTTACCCAAAATTTTTTGGTTTTTAACAGAAGAACCAGTCAATCGTTAGGGATCCTTCCAAAGTTTCCTGTTACTTTGGGAGGGACAACTGTCTATATAGACGTGATGGTTGTTCTAGGAGCCTTGGATTTCAATTTACTCTTGGGGCGCGATTATGCTTATGCCATGGGGGCGGTTGTCTCTTCCCTCTTTCATATGATCTATTTTCCACACAAAGGTCGGATCGTGACCATTGATCAACTTCCGTTCTTTGGTCCTGACGTGACATCTAGTCCACCATCGTGCCTTCTGGGTATCGATCTGCCGGTTTTATCTTCCCCACCACAGGTTAATTATGTGGCTACCTGTCCCGTGCCCACATTCAGTGATAGTGCCCTTGTGCATCGGGTGCTGGGGGCATTGGGTCCTGATTTTCAAGATGTTGTTCTCCCATCAGATGCGAACCTCTTGGAATCCATGATTTATTATTCGACATGATGAGTTGTCTTCGGAGAACGGTTCATTTTCTTGTGTCAAGCTCCTTAAAAAATGAAACAAGGTTGTTGGAGCACGGTTCATTTTCTTGTGTCAAGCTCCTTAAAAAATGAAACAAGGTTGTCGGAGCACGGTTCGTTTTCTTGTGTCAAGCTCCTTAAAAAATGAAACAAGGTTGTCAAAGCACGATTCATTTTCTTGTGTGAAGCTCCTTAAAAAATGAAACAAGGTTGTCGAAGCACGATTCATTTTCTTGTGTGAAGCTCCTTAAAAAATGAAACAAGGTCCTCGGAGCAGAGTTCATTTTCTTGTGTCAAGCTCCTTAAAAAATGAAACAAGGTTGTCAGAGCACAGTTCATTTTATTGTGACACGCTCCTTAAAAAATGAAACAAGCTCTTATGAGGATATTTCATCGTCTATGTCAACCTCGTTTAAAAAATGAATTAGGTCTTGAGGATAGTTCTTTTAATGTGTCAACCTCGTTAAAACAATGAAACACGTTCCCATTCAATTCGAGTCTTTGATAAGATCTCGTAAAATCCCAGTTGAGTCTTTCTCTTAATATCATAATTTGAACCTTCACTCCATTTGAATTTCATATGGACTGAAGCTTAGGGGGCATGTACCTCAAATTGAGTCACCATGCTGGGGGCATGCTTACTTTTTCAAGCATAGTTTGTTTCCGTTTCAAGCTTGTGTAAAAATGAAACCGGTTTCAAGCATAGTTTATCTTTGTTTCAAGCTTGTGTAAAAATGAAACCAACTTCAAGTAGAGTTTCCTAATTTCAAGCTTGTGTAAAAACGCATTCCCATTTTACCTCTCATGATTGCCATTTTATCAGCGTGTTTTGCCAGATGAGCCTTGGTTTTCTCATTCCTTCGTCACCGTCTGCTCGGTCGATCATATGCCTTCACTTGGTTGTTTCACCCGTTCCTAAGGAACCACTGCAATGAGTGGTCTTGTTAGCCAGCCTCTTGACCTTTATCTTTTTCTGAGCGGTTCCACCATCACCGAAACTAGTTGCTACCCTTTATACCACTCATTCCTCCAGGAGGAGTCAACTTTCAGCTCTTATATGACTCTCTAAAATTGAAAATATTGCAGAGAATCTTGTCATTTCGAACTCATTAAATGGATGTGAAGAGATATCTACCCAGTATACGTTTACCCCTTTTTCAGGCTGGGATGGATTATTTACAGAAAAGTAATACCTTCGTCTATTGTGACTAAGAGGTTCTTTCAGATATTGTTTTCTACCTTTTCGGATCTGAGGGACTACTTACGAAAAGGGACCTGCTGGAGTTTTCTTTTCTACCTTCTTTTCAAACTCTCTAAACATGAAAAGATGCTGATTTCTTCCTTTGTTAGACTTGTTAAACTCTTATGACATCGGACTTCTTCACCATGACGTTATTCAAGTTCCTCCTTCCTAGGGCTCATAAAATGTACTAGGATGGATTTGTCCTCAAGAACAAACCTACAGTACAAGCATATGCTATCCCCTTAAAGCTTGTTTTAAAAAATAATTGGGGTATTCGCTAGAAATGGTGGGGGAAAATGGAACCAGATTTTAGTTGTGTTAGTAGTATGTCACTCTTGAACATGGCACTTGTCTGCATTCGTGTTAGGTTGGGGACATCTCATTTTTTCATTTTTGCCTCCATGGGTTTGGGTAATCTCTTTTAACCTCTCATTTTCTCTTTTCCATGTCATCATGACCTAAGATACTTTGATGTCAAATACTGCCAAAACCAGTGTCGTACTGCTGATATGTTCAAGAGAAGTTTGCCTCTGAAGTTTTCAACCTCCCTCTGATTCTCTATTGGTCCTGATTCACAAACATCATATTCCTCTGTCTTGTGTCGATGATGAGGGAAACATTATGGCCCACCTTCGATCAGGTCACTTCCTGTCGACTTCAGCTCATTATCCAGGAAATTGATCTAGAGACTCCCTTCTGGTACCTTAGAGCCTGCATGCCTCAATGGTAGGTTCTTCGCATTAGACATAAGGTCCACATCATTGGCCTTCAATTGACTGACTCTGTGGGTGTTCGATGCCAGATCACTGTTCACATTCCGTGGATTGTACCTTTGTACCTTGAGATCCATTGTCATTATTGGTGGTTCCTCTCGCGTCTGTTAACAACTTTCATCATTAGCTAGTAATCAGACGATTTTCTTGCATGTTCGACTTCAGCTCATATATTCACATGCTTGAATTTGTACTTGTTCGGATTGAGATGGAGAGCAAGACCCTGGGTTTTGTCTGTTAAAATCTAGGCTGTGAGTTCTTTGTGGATTATCATGACTTATTACATGAATCTTTGATTAGATGGTTGCGACCATACCTGAGTCTATTTAGTGATCTTTACTGCTGGATGGATGCATCCATACCTAGATCTCAGTTTTTATATACTCTATTATGGATGGCTGCGCCCATGCCACATATTCATGTATCATAGATATCATTTGTATTTGTAATTGCAGGTTTTCCGACAGCGGTATTTGGTTCGAACGCATTCTCATAAAGCAATTCACCTCTCCCTCTCCCTCAGACTTCATGCTTTAGGGGGCATCTGTTACACATCATTTTGTCACAGTCCCTGCAATCCCCATCCCGCACATTGGAGGGTCATTTATGTGACCAATACGCAGTGTCATGCTTTGAAAATAACATCATTGCATCCCTTTTGATGAAGGCAATATTCTTCTTGTTGACATTTTCCAGAACAGAACATCAAAAATCCGTATTTTTGCCTTGGCGCGAGTAGCCAGTTCTGCCCTCACACCGATGTGGAAGATTAACACTAGGGCCCGCGCCACCTGGCGCTCTGTCCCAGTGTAATGCCCGCGCCAAGCTATTTATGAAATGTTTTTTAAAAATAGAGGCAGAGGTTCCATTCCAACCACCTCCGAGATGAATCATTGGGAGTGGTTGAACTGAAGCAACCACAGGCCTCCTCCTTTAGTTAGTAGTTTCCACCTCCCTTGGAACACTCCTAAAGGATAGGCCTCCCTTCCACCTTTGTAGGGATCCCAACCTCCTCCTTCGCCTCTATATAAACAACCTTCTCCCTTTATGAAAGCTAGCTGAACAAAGATAATTATACAGCTGAAGTGCTGAACTTGGAGACTAAGCTATAGTTGAATAACTGAGTTATTGAGAAGGTAGATCAAGAAGGAACTCCATCGAGAGGTCCCTTTTCCCGTCCGAATTCCCCGAAGAGCTTTGAGACGTGCTTCACCTGAGCCCCGCTGGAGGAGACCGCAATGTCAGAGATGGTTTTATCTCTTCTTTCTACCTATTAATATAAGTGACTATTGTCTAGTTCCCATCTTGTGTTTTATCTTTTTTGAATGCAATATGCTAGTCTTCTTTGACTGACTAGAAGTTTTTGAATGGAATTAGTATGTGGTATGTGGTTATCGTTTTCTGATCTCTATGCAGGTATCCAAACGTGATAAGCGGAGGGGTTGTGACTTGCCTTTGATCAGGAGTGAGAGGTTCTCATCATCACTACGAGTGTCGATGACAGCTTTGGACCACAGGTAGGCCATATTATTGCATCCTCTTTCATTCAAATATCTAGGAACCTACACTCTAGCATGATTCCTTGTTACTAGACCCACCCTAGGGCTAGAGGGATCATCTCTGTCCGTAGAGAGGATTTACCTACATAACAACAGTGTGTAATGATTGTTGATTGTACTGAGAGCTTAATGTACCAAGCTTTGTATGAGATTATTACATGATCCATTGATATACATAATATATGATAGTTGGGGTTTTTAGCTTTAAGATTTCCTGTTAAACAACTATGTTTATGTGTGATTGATTTTCTTCACATGTGCTTGCAATTGGCGATTTAATTTCCACAAAGAATTAAGTGGAAGGATTATGTATTTAACATAAGATTAATTTGTTAGATTAGGAGAATCCGGTAATACTATCAGTATTAATAAATTTCTACATGTTCATGGTAGTTGAAAGGTTCAATAAGATGTGTATTCTAATGCCCGATAAAAAGACTATTAATGGGGAAGAAGTAGAAAACTTGTTAATTGGACAAGTATGGGTGCACTTTGGGATACCAAGGAGAATTGTTTAAGATAAGGACACGAGATTTATTAGTGAATTTTCGATTACCTTATGGGTGAAGATTGTTAGGTTTGTGTTATATTCTTTCCCCCTGTATGTTGCGCTGGGTGTAGTAGGGGGGTCGGTAGCCCCCCTTGTCGGGGTCCGGGGCAGCGCCCCGAGAATTTTTTTTTTGGTCCTTATTTTCCGGTGGGCAGAACCACCCATGGTTTTGTGCATGGGTTTGCACATGGTTTTGGGGCATGATGGTTTTCAGCCCCTGGTATTTTGTAGATCTGGTAAAGGGAACTACAGTTATGTTCTAATCCAGGGTTATTGGATTGGGGTTTATGTATGCTTCGACATGTATATATATGTGTTGTAACACTAAAAGGAATATAATGAAAATTCAAGCTGGTCATTCTGATTTGGGATCCACGGGAAAATCTCTGTGTATCTGTTTTATGTTTTATGCTCTCGCTATTGTTTATTTTCTATTTTAAGATTCATTTGTAGATAATTTCTGTATAGGGTTAAAACCTACAAAGATGGACACAAAGTTGAAGAGGTATACAACATTCCATCATCACACATATTAAGGGAAAACTTAAGTAATCAATAGTACTTTGGTGCAACTTTTGAGGGGTTACAATCAAAAGCATTCAAAGACCTAGGTTGAAAATCTAGTATATATACAACACTATAATAATAGAGCAGTCCACACTTCTACTAATAATTTCCCATTTGAATTTTTTTTTTCATATTTTCCACCTTCAGCTTTGTATATTTCATATGGATAACAAGGAGGAGCAAGGGAGGTTATTACAAGGGATGCCTTGAGGGCTAAAACATTTGTAGAAAATATCAGGAAAATCCATATAAAGTACAAGAGACATTGTATAAGTCGTTATAAAAATACAAGGCTATGTATGATCAACATAGAACAAAGAAGTCATTCAAGGTGGGATATGGAGTATGGTTACAATTGAATAAGGAGAGCCTACAAGGTCCTAGTAAGAAAATCAAGGCTCTGCAGTATGGTCCCTTTGAGTTACTAGAAAAGGTTGGAGATAATTCCAATAGATTCAGTCTATCTCCATACATGCACATTTACTCAGTTGTGAATTTAGAGAATCTGAAACCCTATGAGCCTTCCTTGCTAGATCAAGAACAACAACATGTCCTACCTTTTGTGGATAATTTGACACCAGATGCTTTAGCAAAGTTGATAGAAGATGTAGTTTTGTAGAAAAGGTCTAAAATTACAAGAATGGGGCAGCATGACCTTTGACATATTGGGATGAAAGGACAACTTCCAGGAAAGGCTAAATGGTACACTTGAGAGAAGGTGGAGGAAAATTTTCGTCACCTCATTCAATAGAAACTTTTTTGGGACAAAAGCCTCAAAAAATGGGGAGGTGTGATCCATATTGGATTGTTATATTGGTTTTCATCCATATTGATGCTTTTAGAGTGAAAAAATTTGAGGAATCAACTCACCGGACTAATTTTACCCGTGGGATCTAGTTTAGAAAATTGCGGTGTAAAACCTTTTGGGAGCATTTTGAGCAATTATGATGTTTTTTGGGGGTAAATATTTGTCACATTAGCACCACACCTCTTTTGTTAATTCTACACACATATGTCAAGTATCATGAAATAAGTGTTTTAGATTTCATGAAATAAAGTTATCTAAAATATAACTTAAATATTATTATTTATAAAAATAATTAATATATAAACTAAACATATATACATTTAAAAAACATGGGAGGAGATCCTTAACCATGGAGATTTACTCCCACTTTACTATGGAGATTCTTAATATGCATGGAGTTTTTTTTACAAACCATGGGCCAATACCATGGCTTATCAATACCACAATTCCAAAAAACCATAACTCATTTCACTTGACACTTTTTCATGTGCCATTATTTTAAATTAATCAATTGAATTAAAAGGGAAAAAATGACATAACCACTTTGGAAATAAATCTCAATCTTTGTTTTGTGTATACTACTATGAATATTCTAGAATATTCCATGTACGATTAAATACCTACAATCCACTTAATAATTATTGATAATTAAATTAGAATTTTGGAAACCCAATTCCAAAATAAATACCCTTATTAGTAGCAGTAACAAATCAATGGTTGAAATGTATCTCAAAAGTAGTTATTCCATTTCTATTCTTTTAATTAAATTGATTAATTAAATGTCATATCAATATGAGTTATGATTTTTTAAGGATGTGGTATTAGTAAGCCATAGTATTGGCCCATGGTTTTGAAACAAAGCTTATTTACAAATTTAGAATATCTATGATAAAGTAAGACGAATCTTCATGATTAAGAGTCTTGTTACATGTTTTTTTCAAAATATATATATATATATATATATATATATATATATATATATATATATATATTACTCATGTATTATTATTATTTTTAAAATTAATATATATTTTTGACATAATTGGGTCTTCATTTTGTATTCAAAAAGAAGAAAATGGGAGTCTAAGCTCCAATGTTACAGGGCTATAAGCAAGAGAGAAGAGGAGGGGGGGAACCTCAGCGAAACCAAGTTCCTGAGCGCTCCGATTATGCTTGACTATTGAGAAGACTGATCTAGTATAGATTCGAACAAATTGAGACAGCAAAAAACTACATTTGTAAAACATGCTTAAACGATGTTGTCTTCAAAACCTGTAAGTCCTGCAATAGGTCGCCTTCAAGGCCTGTTGATCCTGGATTTGCTGAGCTAAGACAAGGCTCATTGCTGCCCAAGGAGGATTTCTGGTTGCCATCGAATTCTTGGACATGGTTACTACTGCTGCCTCTGCAGACAAACTGATATGATTGTTGCAAATCATGGTAGAAAACAGAAGGATTCTATGGCGTTTCTACTGAGAATGCCCAAAGATTTGGAGCAAGCTCTGTTTGCACAAGCGTCGGCCTCCTTGTTGAGGGAACGAAGGACATGGATGAATCGAACTTTCTGCATTTGTTGGGTGAGTTCATGACATCGATTTAAAATTTGCTGGAGTGGTAAATTGGTGGTTGTTCGCTTGTGGACCATTAAGCTGATGATGATTGCCGAATCTCCGATCACTGTTGCTGTGCGAATGCCAAGAATTTGAAGCTGAATGAGGCCTTGATACAGAGCGAGAGCTTCTGATTTATTATTTATATATATATATATATATATATATATATTACTCATGTATTATTATTTTTAAAATTAATAGCAGTTGTTAAATTCTTAATCTACCCTCGAAATTTGAAAAGCGAGTTAGAAGAGTGTAATAAAACCACGCTCGGTCGGCCAGCTAGCCTACCGAACGGGGAGAGGGCTCTCTCTGGGTCAATCTCAGCGAAAAGTAATCAATAGGGCTTGAGAAGACTGAAATGAAAGATAATTTTAGGCTAGGTATATAATTGAAGGATTTTGATTAATTTTTTGAGGGTTTTCGTTGGAAAAAGGGAAAGGCATTTTTGGGCTTGGGGATGAGGCCAGATTCTTGCAGAGTTCAAGTTGGGGCGAGGAAGGCAATGGCTTTGATGTCTTAGATTGAATGAATGGATAGAAAAGACTATTGAGGAGCTGAAGAGGGAAAGAGGCTGCAAGGATCCTCTTCAAACATAAGAAAACATATAAAACTAAACAAAAGTTTAAGGCAGAGCACCAGCAAACTAATGAGTTCTACCTTAGTCACTCATTTGTTTAATTTCAGAAGCAAAGAGAAGAGAAATGGAATACATAAAACATTAATGAACTTACAATTACATGGAGAAAAACACCATCAAAACTCACAGCCACAAGGATCCCAACAAGTGCTGCAAAACCCTGGTCTTTCCTTTGCTAAAATTGCAGAAATGAATATACAATGAGGTGCCAAACTATTCCCAAGAGTCCAACCTTGAAAATGTCTCAGAAAATACAATATATAGACAATTCTAACCCTTCCCCATGCCTCTAGGGGTCGAGCTCATCCTTCTAGGAGTTATTTCAACCAATTCTAAACTAGGAACTGAAATCTAGGCAATCAAACAACTTGCCTCTATATGGTAGGAAACTGATTCATTCATTTAATTTTCACTTTTTAGTGAATGAATCCTCTAGAAAAAGTAAAAATGTGCCAAATATACATCATGGTCATGAAATTACATCAATTTAGATCAATAGTTACATGAAAAAGTGAAACTAGTCAAAACTGGGCGAAATTCTGAGCTGAAGAGTGAAAAATAAGCCAAAATTCTCTATGCGCCGCGCCCAAAATCTGTATGCGTAGCACAAGTTTGGAGCTTATTTTGAGGTACTTCTAGAAATCCAAATAGAGCTCATGATAGCTCGTTGGAAAGCCCTGCCTGTCGACTTTCCAACCCAAGTGAAATTTATGGATTTGGTATCCATTTTCCCCTCCAAATGTTCAATCTCACAATACTGGTTCCTGTGTGTGTAAAAAGTGGCAGAAATGCCATTTTCAAGGTGTTTTTGACCTTTTAGACAACCCCGAACTTGATGAAATTCTTAGGCCATATCTGAGCATGCATAAATTTTCATAACAAATCCAAAAATGTAAATTTTTCTTCCTGCAGAGCTGCCAATCATAAGCGCGCGCAAGGTGGCGCTACGAGTAGGGCAGGAAAACCTGTTTTGTGACCAAATATTCAAAATTGCCAAAATTTTCTCCAAATTTGCTGAAATTTGGACGGAAGGTCCCCCATCAAGTATCATGCTCAGCCAAAGAAGCTTCGGCCAATATTCGGAGTCGATCCTCCCTTTTCCGACGTTTCAGTGCCCTCCTTAGCCTTGCTTTCAGGATTTTCATGCGCGCTTTGCAAACATGAGTGCACGCCCAATAATGGTTCTTCATATGTCTGAGCATGTCCTTGTCCTTGTTTTCCTTCGCCAATAGTTTCTCAAGATGAACATTGACCCTCGTAAGCCAAATCTCCCGCTCAAAGGGTGTCATGTCACCTTGCCTTTTTCGGGCCAATTCCCAGTCTTCACGGATTTTCTGCAACTCCATGAGTGTCTTTTGATCCTCCAATTTTTTATTCCACTGCTCCAAGTAATTTATAACCCACTAAGCTCTCTGCGATTTCTCTGTCAATGTGTCGATCTCAGCTTTCTGCTCCTGGATGATTTCCTTCAGTTTTGAGCTAGGAGAGCTCAAATCAACATCAATGAGTGTAAAATCAATGTCTTGGCCTCCTAAAGGGCCCTCATCCTGCACAGGCCTCTTGCCTCTGTCCTATACCTGTGCTAATGTCGAAGGCAAGACCCCTTCCACCCCAAGTGGAGATAGTACTTGTGCTGCTGATGAAGGTAACGAGACCCCTTCCACCCCGGGTGGAGATAGTACTCGTCGTGCTGCTACAAATAAGGCTCTGGTGCCTCTCTGATAGGTAACACATACTGAAACACTGATAGGCTCTGTCTCAGGACCCTCAAACTGATGTGAAGGCTCACCTGCACCATGAAAAATCTCCAGAGGAGGGTGATGGGCTGTAAAAAAGTCATGGGAAATGAAATCCTCCCATGCAATGCCCTGCAATCCAAGCTGATGTACAACAATGATCTTGATGAGCGCATAATGATAAATGTTGTTATGATGATGCTCGGGAGTCTTCTTCTACACAAGATTAGTCATCCGCTCTATGTTTCGACACATGAAATATGGAATGCTCATCATCCTCACTCTCGTGAAATGCATCAATAATCAAATATGGTAAGCATAAAGGCGCGAGAACCAACCCTCACAGCTGAAGAGTTTCATCAATGGTGCATAAGACTCCTTCAAGAATCTGAAAGGGAACACCCTGCTGAGCTGCCTCAGATAGCTAGGCCTGATGTATGGCTTGTAATGAACTCTATCCACCTGTTGTTTCTTATTCCACTGTTCACCCACATTAGGTATCCCGGTAGCCTGTGAAATGGTTTCCGGTGTCAAAGTGAAATTTACACCTGCAATATTTACATGACTATCATGCAAATGTAATATGAACAAGTGATCCAACTCCTAATGGTAACCAACTCTAGCAATCATCTCACAGTATTGATAGCATGACTGTTGCTAAAAACAAGATATTGCAAGTGGGCAGGCTTGTAATTCAGTCAAGGAGGTAGGCTCTTCTCTGACGTGCTTGCCACCTTTATGAGGCCTTCTTGGTACATTAAGCTCAGTGGTAGAGTCACTGTCTTGCTCATAAGATGAATCTGTGTCTGTCATGGTGTTTTCAAGTCTATACCAAATGTATGTTTGGTTTGTTAAAAATGAGGAAAGTGAACTTGGTGTTTGTTTTCAATGCCAAATGTGCCAAAGGGAGATGAGGGACTGTGAGGAATATGGAACAGTGGGAAAAGTGGAGTTATGAAGTGAAATTAAGGTGTAATAACAGTCACTTGACTGTTGGGGATTGGGGATTTTGGGAATTTATAAGTGAAATGAGAGAGGGAGAGTAATAAGGAATAGTAGGGTTTAGGGATAGGGAAAATGGGAACAAGGGATATAAGTGGTTTTGGGACAGAGGGGAATAGGGGAGGGACTGTGATAATTGCAAAATAGTGAAAGGAAGTAAACCAATGGAGAAGGTAATGTTTGGCACAAAATTGTTTTTTAAACCACCAATTTTAAAACCCTAAGGACCAGATTTGGATATCAATATAGGGTTTATATTTTCACCATTTAAACTTTCAAATTTCTCCCTCCAGCAACACCCAACACAAGCTAAAATCAATAGCCAGAGCTTACAAACTTACTTGGAGCAGAATAAGTGGAGTTGTTTTGGTTTTTGATGAAGCCATGATGAATTTCTGCTTGGAGGCTCTGTGCGCCGCGCGCACACCCAGTGCGCCGCGCCAGATATATGCGTCGCACCAGAGCAAATCAATACTGCGGAAAATGGATATGTGTGCCGCGACATACCAATGCATTGCGCCTTCTCCCAATGCGCCACGCGCACTCCAAACACACAGTCTCAGCTTCAAACTCACAATTTCGCCCTTCCACAATTGCAATCGACTTCTTTGATATCTCTTGAGTGAAAATTATTTGATGAACATGGAAATATCTTGTATAGTCATGGATTTGATTTTTTGTTTTTCAAAAACCCACTTTCTTATGTTTTAGCTTTGGCATTTTTTTCACTTTTAATACAAACTCTGTTTTTGTTTCCACTCTGACTTTTTGACTGAAATGATGAAACACTTGTCTATTTTTTGCAAGGATGATTGGCATGTGATTCGGGCAAAGGAGACCAGGGTTGCGCCTGAAGATTTGTAGAACTTGAAAAACCTTAAAAATTACATATTTATTACAAAAAATAAATTTGACGATTTCTTCTTCAAAACAGAGTTTTGAAGAAGAATCATTCTTAGCATTATTGATGATGAAAATTTTGGAATGAAAACTTATTAGAAACATCCTCATGTGCCTGCTGGAATTATTTGACATTTTTGAAGACGAAACCCTAGACCTAATGACTGAAAAGACTCTTTGCTGACCAAAAGACCATCCATGACTATGAATGACTGTAAAATTGACTTTGATGAATTTTGATGAACTTTAATGATCAGACACAAACCAACAGATATATGACATGAGGGAAAATGAGAAACAAGACCCTTCCATCAGACAATCTATGCTTCTAATGGAATGCAACTGATTGGATGAATGAGACACCTAAAATGAAATGCAACAAAGAGTTTTTGATCTCTGACGGAGGTATAACCAGACCGACTCTAAATAATAGTAATAATAATTTAAAGTAAACTTATAGTTTAATTAATTTTTATGATTTTTTTAAAACTTAATAACGTAGAATGTGTTATAAAGTAAATATTTTGATTCTACTAAAGTTTTTGAATTCCAAATAAAAAATTACACAAAAATGTCACTTAAACTTAATAATATAATTTTTCTTAACACCAAATATAATAGTTAATTGAAAAAAAATTAAAACAAACGATCAACTAAGTTATTAAAGCAATCCCCAATCATGAATGAAAGAACTAAAACAAGAATCTCTCTCAATATCTATGTTTATGTTGTAAGGCATTCCCTTTTATAAAAACTCCCCCCCTGTCTGCTACCTTTTATCCTTCGACGATTAGATTATGATTACCCGTTGATTTAAATTGCGCAGGTTGCGACTCACTCGCACTTTCTATTTTGACTTTGCGCATATGTAGCTACAACGAACCTAATTTCCGATGTTCTTTACATTTAATTTCTGAACAAGGGTTTTCCCCAAGATCATCATTTGGCATCACTGCTCTAGTTCCTTGATGGTCCCGGATGTGGAAAGGTGAAATTTTACCCTACTGTGCACAAAGAAATAATAATTTTAGTTAATGGGTTTGCGTTCTAGGATTTTAATTTTTTTTGTTTTTCTGTGCAGTATCTACAGAGATTGTTTCTCGGTTTCTCACCCAACTAACAGGTATAACTATACATAGGCCTTTATATGACACATTCTTTGGTTAATTACAAGGTTTTGTTATTACCATAGAGGACTACCTGGTTATTATTATTTTCTCTTCGCAGGTGGGTTGATCTCCTACTTGAGTCATGATTCAATTGATTTGAAGCTTCCAACCCGAGACTGCTTAACCCAGTTTTTCTAAATTAATCTCTTTCTTCTATTTACCAGGTCAATATTTGGAAAACCACGCCTAGATAATGGCTTACCCATGAACTGGGTGCTTAGGGTTTGATTGATTGTGTAAAAATGGTAGAAGTTAACTTATGACTTGTCGACCTTAAGGGTTTTGAATGTTAACTTAAAGAAGTCTACATGTTTATGTTGTTCATGAATATATATATATATATATATAAAGAAAGGGATTATTGAGACCTAAAATTTTTTGTAGTTTTCTTGTGGCAGTTATATCACCTATTAGTCTACCAAACTGAAATTCTAGACCTGAAGTTTTTATAATTTTCTTGTGGGAGTTATACCACCTATTTTTCTACCAAACTGAAATTCTAAAGTCTAGACTAGATGGTCATTAATTTGTGAAATTTTGTTTTGTATTATTTTTATTGCAGTTATTTTTTTTCTTGATTGCTATCTATAAGTTTCAAATAGCAGATTCAACGAGAGGGGAACCTTTGACTTCTATTGACTACAATGTTTAAGACACTGAAGAAATATTTGAAGATTACATGCACAATTATTTCTTCGCTGAGTAACTAAAAATGGACTTATTTCGATGCATACCATGTAGAAGTGTCTTCAAGGCTGCTTGGGGAAGGAAGCTTTGGGTTCAAAGTATTTTTTTTCTTTTTTATAGAATTCTGACATACCTTTTAATGTAAGAGACTTGTATAGTGAACCTTAAGACTGTGATATATTTATGAAGTAGTGGGTTGGGTTACTTTAGGACGTGCATGTCATAATTGTCTGTATTTTATGTGTTGGTTTTATGAAATCATATAAAAATCCGATATGTTTTAGTTTTCATAACTTCTATCCTTCAAATTCAAAACTTTTCTTGATCATCTGCCAAGTTGCACATACAATGAATTGGTTTTGTCTAGATATTCAAAAAAAAATTAATCGTTAAAGCATTACGGTATAGGCTAATCAAATATTTGCAAGAGTAACTTATGGTAATACATGTGAATAAGTGTGGGTTTTCAAAATGTTGGGAGCCATATTTTAAATAATATATGTTTGTACATGAATAATAGATGAAGGCTTGATTTTGTTATGTCAAATAAATATTTTATTGCTTGATCATTTTCACACTTGGCCCTAGACATGCTTTAATACTTTTGGTATTCACATTGAATCATACATCTATTTGTATATAAATTCTTTGTTCAATATCTTATATGGAGTTGAATATATTGTGTTCACATTGAAAACGTACATCTATTTGTATATATATTCTTTTTTCAGTATCTTACATGCACTTGAATATATTTGGTGTTGATCAGGAGATTATGTCCAAGTTAAAAAATGTTAAAAAATGAAAGTGCTAAAAAATGTTTGAAACCTAAACGAACGGAAAGGTTTCGTCACTGCCATTCTGGTGCCATGAATGGTTTGCAAAACAGAGGTCGTTACAAAAGTTATGAAGGTTTGAAAAGTCCAGTAAACTCCAAAAATGAGTTGACCAAGTTTGACTTTTTAATTTTGGAAAAATTAAAAAAAGAATATTTCTAGAATATTCCCTAGAGAGCGAATGAAATGAGGACAAGTGTCAGAAATATATTCGGTGATGGTTTGACTCATTTGATTGTGCCTAATCAAAGGGTGCCACGTGGCAAGCCCGGAGGCTGCCACATGGCCCCAGGCTGGTGGAAAATCTGCATTATAAAATCTTTGGGGCTCTACAGGATTCAAACCGTGGTCTAAAATATTTGGGGCTCTACAGGATTCGAACCATGGTTAAAGGGCTGCCAACCCATAGGCCCAACCAGGCAGACTGCACATTAGATCTTAATAAATAATGGGAAAAGTTTGTATTTATCGTTTAAAAATGATTTGGGCGGAAAATAAAAGGGCTAGCCCCACATGACGTGTCCATATCACTCGAGCTCGGGGGCTTATACCTGGTGGTAACAGTTTGTTAACGACGGCAGAACCAGAGCCCATGTGGCAAGCACACGTTGACATTTAATGCAACAGTTTTGAAATCATTGGTTATGCGGTTAGGCCAACGATTAGAGCGGTGTGTCATGTGACCGCCCTCAACCCAAGATTTAATATAACTGTTAACAACCCACCTAATCTGGAGCACTTCAACCATTTTCAGAAGTTTGCTATTTTTGTTGACCCTAACTGGAGTTTCTCCAGTTTTGGAGGAGGTTTTCAAGGGACATTAGGCAATTTTTTTTTTGCCATAACTCTCTCATTATTGAACGAAATTACGTGCAAAAATAGTCAATTTTGGGTATTTTGGACATTCTGAGAAGTTTGGCATATGATTCAGGTCGAACAGAGGTGATCTTCAGCCGTTTTAGCTTCGAAGAAGATGAAGGAGCCATCAGGGCCACCATGGGGAAGGCACTGTATTGGGCTTTCTTTATCCGTTTTATGTAAATGATTAGTCATCTCTGGCTAATTCATACCTTCTGAAACTGATTTTATAGAGATTTTTTCCTATTGAGGCTTATTTTCACTTGTACTTACATTTTGAGCAAATTAATACATGAGGGACATGCCATTGGGCGCTGGACCAGCAGATGTAGCCCAGGAGGGGTGAAATGCTTCAACAATTTTCTAAGTGATGTGCTTTCTGAACTTTATTTCTATGTTATTTACTGTTGTACAATTGATAAATAGTTAAAATACTTAATCAATCCTCACATAGAAATCTGTTTAACAAAGCCAAAACTATTTGTTTAACTTGCAAATTAAGGAGAACCTTATGCACACATTATTATTATTGTTTGGATACTTAGCACAACATAACTAATACAATCCATTCAGATCAGGTTGGTATCAGAGCGTGAGTTCTACACTCTGTATTGTTCTTGTGCAAGATTTGTTTAACTGTTTGCAAGGTTTTTGATGCTTACTAGGCTAAAGCTTAAGAGAGGAGAAGGTCAATTGGAAATGAGTTACAATAATCCTCAGCCAAGGAGGGCAACAGTGCCACTATATCCACCTTCAATTTCACCTCCAAGAGAAGCATAATAAGCCATAAGCATGTCTTCAAGGGAAGGAGAAATCCATGAAGAAGTTGATCCCAAAGAGGAAGAAAGGGTGCTTAGAAAAGCATTCCTTGATTTGACAGAAATGTTGAGAGTCCTTTATCAAGAAAGGAATGAAACAATGGAAGGAGAAGAATCCAAACTTCACAAGGAAGGAGAGGGATCATCAGGAGGCCATAATGATGGGGATAAATCCAAGAAGGATAATGGAGGAAATGGAGACAGTGGAAAGTCACCATCATCACCCTCATCTTCATCTTCATCTTCGTCAACCTCTACATCATATTTAGTACATCATACTCACAAAATCAAGAACATGGGTAAAATTCCTTTTCTTAAACTTAATGTTAAGTTTGAATTGCCAAATTTTGATGGTGAAGTAAATGCAGAAAAGCTAGATAACTGGATTAGGCAATTAGAAGTCTACTTGAGAATTCAAAATTTTCATGATGATGAAACTAAAATTCAGCTAGCTTCATGGAGAATGGGAGGTGCAACACTTGTTTGGTGGGAAGACAAAACAAAGGAGGAGATTAAAAAATATGGTAATATTTTCTTATCATGGTCTGATTTCATTTCTGGAATTAAACAACAGTTTTATCCATTAGCTCATGTGCAGAAAGCCATAATGGATTGGAAAAATTTAAAACAGTTGAAAGGACAAAATGTTCAAGTTTATACCCAAGATTTAGAAGAAGAGCTCTTTTACTAGGAATTGATTTGCATAGCCAAGAAACTTTACTCAAGTATATAGGAGGTTTGCATACTTACCTAAGACATACCATTCTCATGTTTAACCCTACAAGCTTAGATGAGGTTTGTGTTCAAGCCACACATTTAGAGGCAAGGGGTAAACAAACGTTTGATGGGAATGAGGAAAGTGAGTTTAAAGGCAAAGGGAGAAAAAAGAGAAATGCAAATTCTAGGAAAAAGAAGGGAAAATTTTTCTGCAAACACTGGTCTAAAACAAGCCATGATGAGGACCATTGTTGGAAACTTCATCCAGAGTTGAAACCAGAAAGTTTTAAAACCAAAGATAAAGCCAAGGAGAAAGGAAAGACAATTGCAATATCTGAACAAAACTTAGGGTCTGAATCAGGAGATGAAACAAAAATCATAACTATGGCACTAAAGAACTTGAAGGGAAAAGAGAATGAAACTAAACCCAGTTCTAGTATTTCTAACTGTCACATAGAAGCTCCAAGTGTAGAGAAGAGAATTGAACTGTTTCATGTGAGGGTCATTTCCAAATACACCAAGATTGACACACTATTTGACAGTGGGTCGCAAGCGAACCTTATTTCCGAAGACTTTATCAAGAAACTAAATCTTGAAACCATTCCACATTCGAAACCATATCCTCTTGGTTGGACTTGTAAGGATAAAAATTTACAGGTTTCAAAGAAGTGCATGTTGCGCTTGGCAATAACAACACATTTTATTGACACAACTAAATTAGATGTTGTTCCGCTTGATATTACATGTGTGGTGTTGGACAGTCCTTACTTGTATGACAGAAAAGATATCTTCCATCGCCATGAGACCAAAAGATGAGACAACACAAAACCACTTTCAGACCTTAGGATCTAGCCCTCCTAGGTCCAGAAAGGGATCTCTCTATGATAGTCAAAGGTTTTATGTCTTTGAAGCCCAGATTTTGAGGTTTTAGGCTATTTATAGGCACAGGGTTCGTTCGATTGTTTATGTTTGGTTGTTGGGAATCAGGAAAGAAGGGTCCAACATAAGACAAGGATGAGCAAAGAGGAAACTAGACAAAGATAGATAACTCAGGGATCATCAAGACCATTGGGAAATGGAGTCAAGAAAGGGTTTACTTGTGTTCAATGTGCAAGCTTTCAATTGGGCTAGTTATCTAGAGCATTTGGATCTTAAAGGGACGTTGATGGAATGGAACATTAAGGACTGAAAGTGAAAGAAGGAAAGACAAACAAATTTCTGCCTATAGATTAGGTCGGAGGTCATTTAACTCCAGACCTGCTTGGGCATACTCAAAGGCAGCTCCCAAAGAAGGACAAAGGGGCTGCTTATAGATTGGACCAGAGGTCATTTAACTCCAGGTCTGCTTTAGCAACTCCAAGGAAAAACAAGGGCAAGCTTGACAGAAGGGATCTTAGAAAGGTTTAATGAGATGGAAAGATCCTAGTGAGGCAGAGACAGGGTTCTAGACCTCCCAATGTTCTCAACTCATCTAACTAAATTTAATAAGAACATCTAAACAGACCAACACCTGCAGAGCATCAGAGAGCAGGCAATGACATCCACTACACTGGTTAGAAAAGTCAAAATCAATATTCAGATACACATATAAGTAGAAAACATAAAGGCTGGGAGAGCAGCAGCATAAGGTACCTATCAAGGGTAAGTCTTATGCCAAACTTGATGCAGAAGCCTCGAAGAAACATCATGAAATGAAAGCAATCTCAATCACAAATATTGCAGAAAGTAAAACATCACCAAATATTTTAGATCAAAGATTCAAAGAAATGTGCTTGTCATATTAAAAACAACACCAATCAGGTACATCATTGCCCACAGCTTGAACATTCAGTCTGAATACATCCAATCTCAGCCTATCTTACAATATTACACAGAGAACTTGTCTCAAGAGGAAAATGCTTGCAATCTACTGATATCCAATCAACAACCTTTACAATAATTTCCTTCTGTGCTTTATAGCAGATGATGAATAGAAGGTCGACTGAGGTGGTAGGTGAACACTAAATCTAACATTAAACACAAAATGAATGCAGGGTCGAAACCCATTCTGTTTGATTGTTGTGTATTTAATCTCTGTCACTTCCCTTGTGGAAGGTGATCTTCTCCGGATATGATCTTGATAGATTTCAACTGTCGTACCCTTGGTGTTTTGAACAAAAATAGAATAATCTGCTGAGGGATCTGCCATATAAATGCTCTGGCGGTTTTGAACTGCTGCTAGGGTGGAAATTCCCTCAAGGACAATGTTCATAATAAAAACTGAATGGGTGCCCTGTACTTTGATGAAGAAAAACATTCTGCTGATGAATGAACCCTGATGTTACATTTTACTGTACGCAGGATCTCCTATTCGATCCTCGGGGTCCTCAAACTGGTGCTTTGCCTCTTAAACTACTGGTTTAAGGCTCCAGATCTTCATTAGGGTGCTTTAATCTCCTTTGCTCTGTACCGAAATACTTTGCCGGTCCATTTTTGCTTCTAACAGGTTAGCTCGGGTTTTAATGGCACTGGGAGGTTTCTACAAAGTTTAAACCCTGTTCTCTTTAATGCATGTCCTGTGTTCATCTTCCCGGGTCATTTTTCATAAATTCCAGCCATTGAAGATGATATTTCCTGATTTAACTGTAGCTGGAACAGAGGTGGCACATTATGGCGATCCTTTATCCATTACAATCCTGCAAAACACGAAAGCCATGAAGAAAACATGGGTGGGGATGATAGACGCGATGGAGATGACGTGAGTGATTGTACTGATTGGTGCCATGGTGGGAGGTGCAGCGCGTGGTGGAAGAGTGTTCAAGGTCACAGTTTGGCACACTGCGGTGGAGGAAGTCCCGATGAGAAAACCTTAGAAAATATGACCTTTAGACGAATGTATACGACGGGGTGGAGGACGTATGGTGGATACACATGGAATGACACGTGGCAAGTCGGGGCTTCAGTGGAAATGGTTAATCAGCGGAAAGAAGACCAATCAAGACCATCAGATCTCAAAGAGATCGACGGTCGACAACGCGGCGGAAGGTGATGATAGTGGGCCAGGGGTACGGCGGCGATGGCTTTAACTCCCGCGTAGCTTCATTGATTGATGACCGTCGGATGGGGCGCGCAATATCTGACGGCGTGGATTCATTTCACTGCGTGACTCTGGTCGAAAGATAATGCGCAGGGAGAAAGTGGTTTTGCCGTCGTACAGGGGACACGCGGCGGACGACCAGTGGAATCGCTGGGCGTTGGAGGAAAACCACCTGTCGCCCAAAGGCGGTGCGGAATAAACAGGCGGTTTCAGAATAGTGGAAGCGGGGAACACAGGGCAGATGGGCTCCGCATCGTTGGATCAACATGCGAATGGACGACGATGGCACGGTGTAGGAAATGAACGGGAAACATGGGGAGTTGCGGATTAAATGGTGGCCATCCGATCTGTCAAGATCGATGGTTGAGTATGCGCCCGAAAAATCCATGGGACCAGCGTCTTCAAGGTTAGCGTGTTGGTCACGGCACAAGGTTTCATGGAGGAATGGGGGATGGGGCTATGGCCGGAGGGGCTAAGGCCCGATAGAAAAAATATATGATTTTTGTAGATTTTTAATACGTTTTAGGGCCATTCCAAGATTAACGATAGAAGGATGATGGGTGAATTAGGTCAAACAAATGAGTATGGGTGGAATTCGAAGGGGGTCTCTGGGATTTTTTAAGGAATTAGAGGGGAATTGAAGCAAGGGAAAAAACAAAGGCTAAAGAGGGAGAATTTGCAGGGGTAAGGGGTATAAACAGAATTTTTGAAACAGAAAGTCAGTAGAGGACATTTGCATAGTGCAAAGCACAGAGAGACCTCAAGGATGATGTGTCTTCAGGGAAGATGCATTCCTTGAAGGTCTCCAAAATAATCTATCCCCCAGCTTGCTTGTCAAGAATTTCATAGGGGGGCTAACAGTGGCTCCACATGGGGATGGCTTCTTCTTGAAGGAGTCAAGAATCCAGACACGATATTTGGAGTAGGCCAGTTGCCTTCTGCTTGGCACATCACTTTCTTTGATCAGTTGCCACAATATGAATATGTTACATCAGCAGAGACATCTCTCCCATCAAAACTACCTACCCACACTACAATCCTAGCATTTTTTCTTCTTTAGGGTGCATTTGAGCTGGCAGACCCTTTACATTTTATTTTTGAAACAGAAAACAAACCTATTCTACTTCTATCCTTATTGCTCCATGAGACCAGATTAGACTGTTGGCCTCATATGCTTCTCTACCTAATCTAATATATGCTGGGATTAAACTGTCCAACATATTTCTTCTCCTACATTCTAAGACAGGAAATTGGAAAACAGCCAAGCCAGGATTAAACTGTCTGACTTGCTGTGGAGTGAAGACTCGTAGAAAACTGCAAAAAAAACTGTGAAGGCATGAAATCTGCAATTTGAAATATCCTTCTTTCTTCGTGACTCAGGTTTTGAGCATATTAGAGTCACCTTTTCCTTTGCTGGCCCAGATTTTGAGCGTGTTAGGACTAGCTGCCTTTCTTTCTTTGGCTCAGGTTTTGATCATGTTAGAGCCAATCTTTTCACTTCAGAGGTTCATGTTTTTAGCATGTTTGAACCTCTAACTTCTCTATTTTTTGGAAAAATTTTCTCTATTTTCTTGAAAGTAAAACTGCAATGGTATGTACAATGGAAATGGAACTGGAAATGAAAAATTAGCAGAAATAGTGTTTGAGCATCCTGCCATTGATAGGACCACCAAACAGCTCTATACCATCAAGTTCTTGTAAGAAAAATGCATTAGGACCCACAGTGGCCTGAATGAAAAATGGACCTTGCCACAAGCTGTCAAAATTGCCATGTTTGCCTTTGTCCTCTCTTCTTGAATCCCATTTCAGAACTTTGTCACCAATTTTGAATTCTGAAGCTTTGGTTCTTTTGTCAAACCGCCTCTTTATGTTTTCCTGAAATTTCACTGCTCTATTGTAAACCTGATCCCTTGTTTGTTGAATATGGATTGTTTCATTTATTCTCCTTATCATGCTGTCTTCCTCTGATTGGACCTCCTGGACTAGTTTGATCACTGGAACTCCAAGGCTTGTAGGGAATACTACCTCTGTCCCATAAACCAGCTAGAATGGTGACATGCCTATAGATTTCTTTGTGGTGAGCCTGTCAGCCCACAAAGCATGTATCAACTTTTTATGCCATGACTTTTTGTTCTCTTCCAGCAGCTTCTTAATGATTGTAACTAGGCTTTTATTAGATGATTCAGCCAATCCATTACCTTGGGGGTAATAGGCAGTTGAATGACCAAGCGTGATATGGTAACTGTGACAGAAATCAACCATTTTCTTGGATCCGAAAGCAGCAGCATTTTCAGTGATTATTTTCCTTGGACAGCCAAACCGAGATAGGATGAAGTCTTCTAGGAACCCAATGATGACAGAATCAGTGGCATTCCTAGTGGGTATGGATTCTATCCATTTAGTGAAGTAATTTGTGGCAGTCAGGATCCACTTGTGTTGCCCAGAAGAAGAGGGGTGGATCTCTCCGATAAAGTCTAGACCCCATTGCATGAAGGGACCTTCCATAGTGATGGGTCGTAGAGGAAGGGGGAGGAGTTTTCTTCTACCTTCAAAGATCTGACATTTGTGGCAAGTGGTTATCATTTTATGGACATCATTAAACAGTGTAGGCCAATAATAACCAGCCCTGAGTATCTTATTTGCAGTGGTTTTCCAACTCAGGTGGCCTCCACACTCCCCAGCATGGAATTCATGTTTAATTCTTTCAACTTTAGGTTCAGACAAGCATTTCAACAATAGGCCATTTTGATTTTTCCAGTATAGATTCTCATTCAAAATGAAGTAATTTTTAGCTTTGAGTTTTATGAATCTGGCCTTGGTTTTGGATAGTTCTGGAGGGGCATTGAGATTGGTGAGAACATAAAGGATATCGGAATACCATGGAGAGTTTTGGAATTTCTCTTCTATAGCGGGATCAAGTAGGCTTTCCTGCTCATCCAAGGCATTCACCATGTTAATTTCAAGGGCCTGCAAGTTTGATTCAGCCATTAACTGGGCCAGGCCTTGACCTTTGATCAGCTTGGTCGGTTTTATCTCAAGGTCATATTCTAAGATTGTAGCAATCCATTTTCCCCTTTTCCCATCAGGGTCTTGGGACAAGATGTCTTTGACCACTATATTTGGCATATAAGCAATGATGTGAGAATGCAGAATGTACACCCTAAAGTCTTTCAAGGCCTTAATCAGGGCATAGGCCTGCTTTTCCATAATGTTGTACTTCAGGGGTGCATCCCTTAAGGCTTTACTGAAGAAAGCTATAGGTTGTTCATTACCTTCTGAATTTTTCTGCAGTAAGACTGCAGCCACGGTATGTTGGGAGGAAAATGAAAAGATCAGAAAATCTTTCGAGAAATCAGGGCTAATCAGCACAGGAGCCTGGGTGAGTGCAAGTTTTACAGATTCAAAATATTGTTTGGTTCCTACAGTACACTTAATTCCTGCACCTTTCTTTAGCATGTCAGTCATTTACCTAAGGTGCTCGGCAAGGTTGGGAATGAATCTCCTAAGGAAATTGATCTTCCCAATGAAGGACTGTAACTCCTTGATGTTCCTTGGGTGTGTGATTTGGAGTATTCCCTCAACTCTCTATGGGTCTATCCTAATCCCTTTCTCAGATATAATGTGACCAAGAAATTTACCTTCTTGCAGCCCAAACACATTTTTCTTAGGATTTAAGGACAAACCATACCTTCTACATTTTTCAAAAACTTTCCTTAGATGTTTTAGGTGTTCTTCTTTAGTTTTGGAAAAGACAGTCAAGTAATCTAAATAGATAACTATGAAGTGCCCTATCTCCTCCGAGAAAGCTATATCCATCGCTCTCTGGAAGGTGGCGCCAGCATTCATCAATCCAAAGGGCATTTTCACATACATGAAGGTGCCCCATGGAGTGGTAAACACTATTTTGAGTTGATCTTCTGGGAGTACCAATATTTGGTTATATCCTGAAAAACCATCAAGCATGGAGATTCTCTTAGAGCCCACTACCTTCTATAATATGTGTTCCATTCTAGGCAAGGGGTAATTGTCTTTCAGGGAGGCTCTGTTGAGGTTTCTGAAGTCTATGCATAATCTGATCTCCCCTGTTTTCTTTCTCACAGCCACTAGATTTGACACCCAATCAGAAAACCTCACAGGAACTATTATGCCTGCATCATACATCTTCTTAATCTCTTTCTCAACTGCAGGCAATTTTTTTGGATTGATCCTACCGAGTTTCTGTCTGAAAGGCTTCTGATTTTCCTTCAAGGGTATCCTGTGTTGAATGATGTTGGTGTCATAAGCCTTTAAGTCTTCATAGCTCCATGAAAACACATCAATGAATTCCTTAAACAGGTCAATGTATTTCTTCTTCATGTCTGCAGGTAAAGACTTAGCTAGTTTAATCATTTTGGGTTTGTCTTCAGTGCCTATGTTGCATTCTTCCACATCTAAATCTACATGTTCTATTGTGGGATTTTTTGCTACGTCATCAAAGTCAAAAAGGTCCTCCAAGGGTGCCAGGCCTCTGGGTATATTCTTATCTTTGGCCTGCAGCACCTCTATTTCTTCATTATCTGTGTTTTCACATTTTTTGGTTGAACTTCCAGTTTCCTCAGAAAAAGAATTTATTTCTATGCTACAAGATGGGGATACTTCATCAGAAGATTCCTCACTAAGGTAGCTGCCTTCAGATTTTGAGTCTAAATCAGAAAATTCAAACTCATTTCTACCCACCAGGAAATCTTCGATCTATTTGTCTCCTTCAAAGACGTGCCAATATTTTTCGTTGTCTGGCACTGCAGGTCTGAACTTGGTCTGAATGATTATTTTTTGGTCAGGGGGAGTCTTAGGGTATGAAATAGCTAGACAAGCTAATCCATTTGCGATGACATTTTGATTCCTGTGAACAAACACCAATTAATATTCAACAAATGTTTTCAATAAATCTAGAGTGTCATTCCGGTATGCTCTTAACCTGGGGTGTTTTGCTGAATACTCACCATTTACTTGTTTTGTGACCAGCTCTGAGTCTCCTCGCACAACTATCCTGCGGGCTCCTAATTTTTTCAACAGATTTAAACCAAGGATAAGAGCCTCATATTCTGCAATATTATTGGTGCATTTGAAATGCAGATTCACAGCATGGCTCTCTGCATGATCATTTTCTGTGTTACGTAGCCACACCCCTGCTCCAGCATTGTTTCTAGTACAGGACCCATCGAAATTCATTTCCCACAGGGGTTCGCCATCATGTTACGTTGGAGGGTATGTACTAGGTTGCAGGATATCTTGTTCTTTACGTGGTGTATTAGTTTGAGGGATGTGACTAATAGGTTGATTGCATTGAGTTTCTGGTTCATTCTGAGTTTCGTTTTCATTATCCTGCCCATGGTTTTCTTCCTCGTATTCTTCTAGGGTAGCCATTATGTTAAAGTCCATGGGCTCTATGTTATTGTTTATATTTTTTTTTTCTGACGCTGGCTGTCCTAAGGATGGGTCGTTATACAGAATGAAAGAATCCAGGTCCGTGTGTACATAGTATAATGGTGAATTTTAGGTTTCTCAGGGCTACTGACTAGGAATTTCATCTGGGACTCTCTATACAGTCTTCTAAGTTGGCCAAATATAGGGATAGTGGCATATGAGCCATCCATCTGCATTGTTCCTTGCAGTTTGGATCCCCATGATCTTGATAGTAACATGCCATAATTAGGTGGCACATCTGCCACCACCACATCCATGACCATACATTTAGCAAAAATCTGGGTCAAACTTACACACAAGTCCTTAATTAGGCCTAGGCATTTTACTCTGCTAGAGTCGAATGAATACAGGTCTTTGTAGGGTCTGGTGATTTCTAGGCCTAACCTTTCCATCACTACCTTAGGCATTAGATTGTGTGATGCTCCAGAGTCATGCATGGCATTATGAAGGATCTTGTCATGAATGTTGAGACTGACATAGAAAGGTGGAACCACCCCTTCCTGGAAATTTCCCTCAATCTTTGGACCGAACAAGAGGGCAGGTTGATCATCATTCAAATTCACAGTGTCGTTGTTTTCCCCTAGGTTTAATGCTTTCAAAATTTGGCCTTTATATACATCCTGAGTGGCCAGCTCAGATAATGGTACAGGGATTTTGATTTTGGCAATCTCACTTCCCAGATTGAAAGTGGACTAGACCTTTGTAATAATCAACTCTGTTTTATTTGCTACTGCCTTAGTAGCTGAATCAGTTTGCGATTTCTCACTATGTACAGGGCCAGGAATCGTTTTATCAGGAGCACCAACTGCAGTTCTAGTGCTGCTAGTTGGTTGGCTTTGTTTTTCAGTGTCTTTGTTGTCTTTTTCTTTGTTTTTCCTAGAACTTTCAGCTGTTGTTTTGTTATTTTCAGCAGTCACTTTAGAAGATTTATCAGGCCTTTTCTTGATGGTAACCTCAGGAGTCTTTGTTTTGGAATTTTCTTGGTTCTTTTTGCTCCTAAGTTCATATTTTTCTCTGACCTGCATCATGGCATTTTCAAATCCTAATCTGTAATCTTCAGTTTCTAACCATTCCTCATCCCAATATGAAGGTGAGGGTTGGTCTTCCCCTGAATCATAGTTAAGGACTGAGTATTCTGTTTCAAACATGTTTATTGTATTCCCTTCAGACTCTTCTATGATTCCCTCATCTTCATCTAAAATTTTTTCTTGGAATGGGGGAATTACTTGTTGATCTGACTCTCTCTGTCTGTTGGGAGCGTTGTTGTTTCTTCTAAAGTTTTGGTTCAGATTTTGGTTCTAGTTTCTGTTCTGATTGCTAACTATGACAACCATTTTTTCCATCATTTTCTGCAGCTTATCCACATGTTTATATAGTCTGTCATAATTTGGATCAGATGTGGAGGCTACATTGTCATCCTTATAGGTTACCCTCTTCTCAGACCTCAGTCTTGCTCTTTTCTCAATCAAATTTGCCTCTATGTTTACAGCCCCTTTCTGCATGTCTTCCAATGTGGTGTACTCTTTATCCCTAAGCTCATAGGCCATGTCAGCATCAAACCCATCAGGGTATTTTTCTAGGGCCATACCTTGTGGAGGTTTCATATGTGGAGGGAGAGCATTGTAAACGCTGTTAAATCTTGTTGTGTAATCATGGACACTCTCTCCTACATTCCTTTTAAGGCTCATATATTCAGCTAGGAGTTGGCGAGGATTTTTCATAGTTTCCCATTTGTTTATGAAGTTCTGATATAATGCAGGGAGATCTTGGATACTGCCAGGAGGTAAGTTTTTAAACCATTTCTTCACATCAGCCCCTAGGCTTTGGGCAAAGATTCTCATTTTGATCATTTCATCATTAATTTCCATGTAATCAAAAGAATCCTCCATTTTATCTACATGTTGCTGAGCTGTTATGAACTCTTTAGCAATGAAGTGTGGGATTTTTGATTGATAGTCATTGGGTAAGGGTAACATGGGCTGAGGTAAAACCAGAGGTGCATACCAGGCTGCCATGATGATATTCTAATGAGGTACAGGGTTAGTTTGAGCAGCTCGTATATGGATGACAGGGATGTTAGGACCAACAGAAGTCTGTTGAGCAGATCTAGGGTGGGAGAGCCCCAAGTTTTGAATGAAGTGGATATCAGGTGGTGTAGATGGAGGAGTTCCTCTGTCCCTAGCGTGTTGACCACTATGAGATGGTGAACTGTGAAACTCGAGGTTTGGCCAGTCTAGATGACTGAATGACCTAGTTCTAGGTAATCTGTTAGGTGGGTCTAGGTCAGGGAGAAAATGTGATAGAGCTGTTAGGTCTTCTGGTGTAGAATGAGCTCTATGAATGTGGCTAGAAATAGTTGATCTCTCAGGTGCAGGAGCTTCCCTGAGGATACTCTCCGGATTTTCAACTATTTCAGGTGGGTCAGGGTTAGGATAAGCTCTTGTGTGAATGGTTCTGAAAGCCAGAATGTTACACTTCTAACTAAGCAGCTTAACCCTACTTGTTACTTCTGTTGTGGTTAATGTTGTTTCAGAGGCTGGTCTCCCAGTGGAGTCTTTTGTGAAACCAAGTTAATTAGCAGGCCTACTGATCACCAGTGGAGTCTTTGATCTTTTAGGAACTATGGAGTCACTAGGTGGAAGGTTTAGGGTATGTCAAAGGGGTCACACTGTCCACCACAGTGCTCGGGCACTATCACCTCTCAAGAATAACCTCAGAACACAACAAGCTCTCACCAGAGATTGACTGGGAGGGCATTTACCAGATATGTCACCTCCTAAAGAGGATGAGATCTGGAGGCTACCTGGCCCTGCCTAGGCTCTGTCTAAGAGTACAATAGAACAAAGAAAATGACACCGAGGCTGTTCAGGAAGAGGTGTGACTAATTTCCAACCTAACCAGAGATCGTGGGTTTGAATGCCTAGCGATGTTTCAAAATGTGATGCACTCAATTCTCCCCAGTGGAGTCTCCATTATGTTGGGGTTCCCATGTTTTGGCTAGGTTGACAAGACCAAAAGATGAGACAACACAGAACCACTTTCGGACCTTAGGATCTAGCCCTCCTAGGTCCAGAGAGGGATCTCTCTATGATAGTCAAAGGTTTTATGTCTTTGAAGCTCAGATGTTGAGGTTTTAGGCTCGTTATAGGCACAGGGTTCGTTTGATTGTTTATGTTTGGTTGTTGGGAATCAGGAAAGAAGGGTCCAACATAAGACAAGGATGAGCAAAGAGGAAACTAGGCAAAGATAGATAACTCAGGGAACATCAAGACCATTGGGCAATGGAGTCAAGAAAGGGTTACTTGTGTTCAATGTGAAAGCTTTCAATTGGGCTAGTCATCTAGAGCATTTGGATCTTAAAGGGTGGTTGATGGAATGGAACATTAAGGACTGAAAGTGAAAGAAGGAAAGACAACCAAATTTCCGCCTATAGATCAGGTCGGAGGTCATTTAACTCTAGAACTGCTTGGGCATACTCAAAGGCAGCTCTCAAAGAAGGAAAAAGGGGCTGCTTATAGATCGGACCAGAGGTCATTTAACTCTAGGTCTGCTTTAGCAACTCCAAGGAAAAACAAGGGCAAACTTGAAAAAAGGGATCTTAGAAAGGTTTAATGAGATGGAAAGATCCTAGTGAGGCAGAGACAGGGTTCTAGACCTCCCAATGTTCTCAACTCATCTAACTAAATCCTAACAAGAACATATAAACATAGACCTCATTAATTCGTACATCAGAGAGTAGGAAATGACATCCACTACACTGGTTAAATCAATTGAAATCAATATTCAGATACACATATAAGCAGAAAAAATAAAGGCTGGGAGAGCAGCAACATAAGGTACCTATCAAGGGTAAGTCTTATGCCAAACTTCTGATGCGAGCCTGAAGAAACATCATGAAATGAAAGCAATTCAATCACAAATACAGAGAAAGGAAAACATCACCAGCTACTTTAGATCAGTATCCAAAGAAATGTGCTTGCCATATTAAAAACAACACCAATCAGGTACATCATTTCCCACAGCTTGAACATTCAGTCTGAATACATCCAATCTCAGCCTATCTTACAATATTACACAGAGAACTTGTCTCAAGAGGAAAATGCTTGCAATCTAATGATATCCAATCAAAAACCTTTACAATAATTTCCTTCTGTGCTTTATAGCAGATGATGAACAGAAGGTTGACTGAGGTGGTAGGTGAACAATAAATGTAACATTAAACACAAAATGAATGCAGGGTCAAAACCCATTCTGTTTGATTGTTGTGTATTTAATCTCTGTCACTTCCCTTGTGGAAGGTGATCTTCTCCGGATATGATCTTGATAGATTTCGGCTGTCGTACCCTTGGTGTTTTGAACAAAAATAGAATAATATGTTGAGGGATCTGCCATATAAATGCTATGGCGGTTTTGAACTGCTGCTATGGTGGAAATTCTCTCAGGGAAAATGTTCATAATAAAAACTGAATGGGCGCCCTGTACTTTGATGAAGAAAAACATTCTGCTGATGAATGAACCTTGATGTTACCTTTTACTGTGCGTAGGATCTCCTGTTCGATCCTCGAGGTCCTCAAACTGGTGCTTTGCCTCTTAAACTACTGGTTTAAGGCTTTAGATCTTCATTAGGGTGCTTTAATCTCCTTTGCTCTGTACTGAAATACTTTGCCGCTCCATTTTTGCTTCTGACAGGTTAGCTCGGGTTTTAATGGCGCTGGGAGGTTTCTACAAAGTTTAAACCCTGTTCTCTTTAATGCATGTCCCGTTTTCATCTTCCCAGGTCATTTTTTATAAATTCTAGCCGTTGAAGATGATCTTTCCTGATTTCACTGTCGCTGGAACAGAGGTGGCGCATTATGGCGGTCCTTTATCCATTACAATCCTGCAAAACATGAAAGCCATGAAGAAAACATGGGTGGGGATGATGGACGCGATGGAGATGACGTGAGTGATTGTACATATTGGTGCCATGGTGGGAGGTGCAGCACGCGGTGGAAGAGTGTTCAAGGTCACAGGTCGGTGCACTACGGTGGAGGAAGTCCCGATGAGAAAACCTTAGAAAATATGACCTTTAGACGAATGTATACGATGGGGTGGAGGACGTATGGTGGATACAAATGTAATGACATGTGGCAAGTTAGGGCTTCAGTGGAAATGGTCAATCAACGGAAATAAGACCAATCAGGACCGTCAGATCTCAAAGAGATCGACAGTCGACAACGCGGCAGAAGGCGACGACAGTGGGCTAGGGGTACGGCGGCGATGGCTTTAAATCCCGCGCAGCTTCGTTGATTGATGACCGTCGGATGGGGTGCGCAAGATCTGACAGCATGCATTCATTTCGCTGCGTGACTCTGGTTGAAAGATAATGCGCGGGGAGAAAGTTGTTTTGACGTCGTACAGGGGACACGCGACGGATGGCCAGTGGAATCGCTGGGCGTTGGAGGAAAACCACCCGTCACCCAAAGGCGATGCAGAATAAACAGGCAGTTTCAGAATAGTGGAAGCGGGGACCACAGGGCGGATGGGCTCCGCATCGTTGGATCAACATGCGAATGGACGATGATGGCACGGTGTAGAAAATGAACGAGAAACACGAGGAGTTGCGGATTAAATGGTGTCCATCCGATCTGTCAAGATCGATGGTCGAGGATGCGCTCGAAAAATCCATGGGACCAACGCCTTCAGGGTTAGCGCGTTGGTCACAGCGCAAGGTTTCATGGAGGAACGGGGGATGGGGCTATGGCCGGAGGGGCTAAGGCCTGATAGACAAAATATATGATTTTTGCAGATTTTTAATATGTTTTAGGGCCATTCCAAGATTAACGATAGAAGGATGATGGGTGAATTAGGTCAAAAAAATGAGTATGGGTGGAATTCGAAGGGGGTCTATGGGAATTTTTAGGGAATTAGAGGGGAATTGAAGCAAGGGAAAAAACAAAGGCTAAAGAGGGAGAATTTGTAGGGGTAAGGGGTATAAAAAAACTTTTTGAAACAGAAAGTCAGCAGAGGACATTTGCATAGTGCAAAGCACAGAGAGACGTCAAGGATGATGTGTCTTTAGGGAAGATGCATTCCTTGAAGGTCTCCAAAATAATCTAGCCCCCAGCTTGCTTGTCAATAATTTCATAGGGGGCTAACAGCAATGAAGTGTGGTATATTTGATTGATAATCATTGGGTAAAGACACTAGAGGCTGGGGTAAAACCAGAGGTGCATACCAGGCTTCCATGATGATGTTTTGATGAGGTAAAGGATGGACTTGAGCAGCTGGTATATAGATGACAGGGATATTATGACCAGCAGAATACTGATGAGCATATCTAGGATGACTAAGCCCCAAGTTTTGAATGAAGTGTATATCAGGCAGTGTAGATGGAGGGGTCTGTCTATTCCCAAGGTGCTTACCACTTTGAGGTGGGGAAAAGGGAAACTCAAGGTCTGGCTGCTCTAGAACACTGAATGACCTAGTTCTTGGCAAACTATTTTGAGTGCCTAGGTCAAAAAGTGGGTCTGATAGAGCTGTAAAGTTTTTTGGTGTAGAGTTAGCTCTATGGATGTGGCTGGAAATAGTCGATTGCTTATGTGTAGGAGATCCTTTGAGGATGCTCTTAGGGTTTTCAACTATTTTAGGTGGGTCTGGGTTAGGGTAAGCTCTTGTATGAATGGTTCTTGAAGCCAGAATGTTGTTTCTAACCAAGCAGCTTAACCCTACTTGTTACTTCTAATGTGGTTGATGTTGTAATGGCTTTGGTCTCCCAGTGGAGTCTAATGTGAACCAAGATAATCAGCAGGCATACTGATCACCAGTGGAGTCTTTAAATCATTTAGGAATTATGGAGTCGCCAGGTGGAGGGTTTGAGATGCTTTTGGAGGGTACACTATCCACCACAGCGCTTATGAGATGTCCCCTTTCAAGGATATCTTCCAAACACAGCAAACTCTAACCAGAGATTGACTGGGAGGTCATTTATCAGATACGTCACCTCTGAGAGAGTGTGAGATCCGGAGGCTACCTGGCCCTTTCCAGACTCTGTCCAAGAGTATGGGGGAAACACAACAAATGGTATAGAGGTTGATGTGTGAATAGGAGTGTTTACTGCCAACCTAACCAGAGTTTCTAGGTTTCTGAGGCTCTTATGATGTAGCAAGATGGATGGTACTCATATTTTAGTCCCCAGCGGAGTCGCCATTATGTTGGGGTTCCCATGTTTTGGAAAGGTTGGAAATACCAAAATATGAGACAACATCAAACCACTTTCAGACCTTAGGATCTAGCCCTCCCATGTCCAGAGAGGGATCTCTCTATAATTATCAAATATATGTGACTTTAAAGCTCAGAGACAAGATGTTAGGCTAGTTATAGGCACAAGGTTTGTTTGTTTGATTGTTTGTTTGGTTGCTGGTTATTAGGAAAGAAGGGTTCAATGTAAGACAAGGAATAGCAAAGATGAATAAGGCAGAGTGAAGTATTCTACGGAGGATTCAAAACCATTGGGCAATGGAGTCAGGAAAGGATTTTCTTGCTAATCAATAGGCAGGCTTTCAATTGGGTGAGTCATCTAAAACGTTGGATCTTTAAGATGATAGTGTGATATGGAATGGTAGGAGAGGAGGAGACAACACAGGTTCAGGACACAAAGTTAAAAACCAGTTGGTCGCACAAGGATCCTAGTGGACAGGGCTAAATCTAATCCCCAGTGTTCCCAAATCTTCCAACTAAATCCTCAACAAGAAACATCTAAGAACAGATTCATTTAATTCATACATCAAAGAGCAGGCAATAACATCCACTACATTAGTTAAATTAACTGAAATCAATTATTAAATAACACATTCAAAATAAAAAAATCAAAGGCAAGGACAGCAGAAACATAGGGTACCTAACAAGGGTAAATCCTATGCTAATATTCTGATGCAAGCCAGTAGAAACGAAATGAAATGAATTAAAACACAGAGATAGGAAACATCATCGCTGCTTTAGATTAGGTTCCAAATAAATGTGCTTGTCATATTAAATAGCAATACCAGTCAAGTACAACATTGCCAATAGCCGAATACTCAGTCTGAAATCATATTCCTCAACCTATCTTACAAATTTACACAGAGACTGTGTCTCAAAAGAAACTACTTGCAATTCTCTGATAACTGATCAACAACCTTTATAATGAGTTTCTTTGTGAATTTATAACTCCAGTGGAGAAAAAATGGTAGGTGAAAAACTAAATGCAGCATTAACAACTCAGAAGAGGAAGAAGGCCGAAGCCCATTCTGTATAAATTCTGTGCATTAATCTGCAGCGCTCTTGGGTGAAAGAATGGTCTTCGTCAGGTTTCCATTTACTCCAGGTATGGCTCTGATGTACTTGGCTGCAGTACTCTGTAGTACTTCTGGTGAATTGAACAAAAACGCAGACTCAAGACGCTAAGATCTGCCATACTATGTAACAAATGCTTCTGATAGCCTAGGACTGCTGTAGGAGGGGAAAAACTTCTCTTGGACACAATGTATACTGAAACCATAATGTGTACTGTGTCCGTGCTCAAAAGAGACATTCTGCTAATTTGAAACCCTGATTACATTTTTTTCTACGCGCTGGACCTCCTGTGTGACCCTCGGGATTTTCGATCTGGTACTTTGTCTCAAAACCACTGAATCAAGGCTCCAAGATATTCACTTTCGGGCCTTAAACTCTCTGCTGTGTCATTTATATCTCTGTCTGTGGAATTCACTCTTTAATGGCTCTGAGACAGTTTTATAGGGTCAAACCCTGTTCTTTTAATGGAAGTAGTGTCAGAGCACTATCCCGGGCTTTTCTCCATGATACAATCTCTGTGCATGCTCTTCCCTGTGTTTTATGTCGCTGTGACAGAAACCCTGAATCATGGCGGACATTTACTGTTGGTAACCATGCAAAACACGAAAACAGGTTAGGAAAACCATGCATGGGGTCAGATGATGTAGATGATTGTGAGGACGATAGCGGGACTATGGACGAATGGCGAAAAATCACAGAGGAATGGTGGAGAAGTGCTATGGGGGAAAGTTGGTGGAATGCAGAGAATTTTAACATGAAAACCTTAATTTTGACCCTTTGAATGAATATATATAATGGGAGGGGCGAATTTACGGTGAGATACATGGACGGATGACGTGGCGGAGGGCGATGGACAATGGGCCAGGGGTACGAACCATGGATTAACCCGCACGTAGCTTCGTGGAGTGACAACCGTTGGATGGGCGATCGCAGATTAGACGGCTGACGGTGATATCGCTCCGCATCCATGGAAAAAATTTAATGTGCGATGAGATAGCGGTTTTGAAATAGTGCCACTGCCACCCGTCGGATGATGTATGGAATCGCTGGCCAGTTGGAAAATACCACCTACCTCCGGAAAGCGGTGTGATAGAAACAAGATGGTTTTTAAATAGTGCGCGGTGGGGACCACAGGCGGGTAAAATCCGAACCGTTAGATCTACAGGAAATGAACGGTTAAGATGCGATGATCGACGATGAAAGGATTTAACGGTAGTTGCTGCGAGGGCGGCGATCCCCGTCCATATTGTTTAGATCAACGACTATTAACGCGCCGGATGAAAATATGACATAAGTGCTCCTTTGGGCTGGCGAGTGGTTCCAGCGCCTGGATCACGTGGAGGAGAAGGCTGAAGGGGCTAGGCCGAAGGGGCTAGGACCCATATTATGGAGAAATATGGCCTTTTGGGTCATTTTAATGCATTTTTAGGGTAGGAAAAGGCAACGATAGTGGGAATAAGGGCTTATCAAACTAAACCAAGGGTGTATGCATGGTTTAGGAGGAGCATGGGGATGATTTAGAAGATTTAGGGGGGAATTTGAGGGTAAGGAAGGGGGACTTTGACAAAGGTAAAAGGGATGAAATGAAGGATTCTGCAGGGGTGCAAGGGGTAAATGAAGGCTTTTAGGAACAAAATTTGTCACAATCAGAGACGCTTTATAATGGGGATCAACAGAGGGGATTTATCAAGGGCAAAGGCACAAGAGACTTCACGGATGATGTGTCTTCAGGAGAGATGCATTCCTTGAAGGCTCAAAAACAATTTAGCCCCCTAATTTGTCTGTAAAAAATTTACAGGGGGGCTAACAGAAAAACTGTCAGTTGGGTTTCAAAAATCCAAAGTGTTGTTGCACTATCAACAATAGAAGCAGAGTATGTTGCTTCTACAGAGGCTAGTAAAGAAATGATTTGGTTACAAAGGCTTATGGGTGAATTGGGTAAGAAGCATGATATGGGCATGTTATACAGTGATAGCCAAATTTCCATTCATCTTGCAAAGAACTTAGCATTTCATTCCAGGACCAAACAAATACATCTCAAGTACCATTTCATACGGTCAGTATTGGAAGATGGAGAGTTGAAGCTAGAAAAGATACACACTAGCCAGAATCCTGCAAATATTCTAACAAAAATTGTAACCAGGGAGAAACTGAAAATGTGCTCAATTTCAATTGTGCTTCAAGGATGATGATGAAGATGAGGAACAGCCAGGTCCAAAGAGGAGTCATTGTCTAGAAAATGAAGTAGCGGTGGAGTTGCTACAATCAGTCTCCAAGTGGGAGATTGTTGGGTGTGGAGCCTGATTTTCTTCCTAATTCAGAGATCCTTGTTATAGCTGGATGTATACCCCAGGAAAATTGTACACCATTGCACGTGGGGGGGTGCGGGGAGGACTTGTCCCCCCCGCGCGGTCCGGGGGGGCCTACCCCCCCCTGGCTAGGGGGTTCGGGGGCCAGCGGTCCGCTGGCGAGGGTTTCGGGGGCAGCGCCCCTGAAGCCAAAAATAGATGTAAAATTGCCTTGTAAAAGTCTAGTAATTTATAGTCAATCTGGGCCGTTCATTAGGCGGATGATCTGACGGTAGAAGTTATTTTTAGTTTAGGGTTTTTTGCCCTAGAAGGCAACCCCTCGCTTTTATGAGGGTATTGTATTGCAGTCATGTATTGTGTGTGTATTCTCTAATCGGGAAACAAATAGAGCGGGAAACAAATAGAGAGACTGTGAGAGAGAATGAAGAATATTACAAATGGATCACTTTCGTAGGTTTTGTATCTTCATTTTCATTGATAATAGAAAGGAAGGACTGTTGTTTGGGGTGGACGTAGCCCAAACTCTGGTGAACCACGTATATTTATGTCTCTCTCGGTTTTTATATGTTTTTTGTGCTTGTATTTTCCACATATCTTATGTGTTGCATTGCTCTGTAATATTTAATTTTCTAACACCTGGGTCAAGCATGGCGTCTCGATCTGAATCTCGTAACCTCGCGTGTTGAGCCGTAACTCTTTTCTCGTTTTTCCTCTGCTCCACTTGACCCGCCGGATGCATCGTGCCGTGTTTCCAGGTTCCCCACTTCCGTATTCCCCCGCAATACGTCCCCCAAGGTATGCTTGAGCGGCCTTACAAATAAGCATTGTCAACAATCTTGAGGAAGAATCGGAGCGACCAACCAAGGTCCCCATGGCTCTTCGCACCGGGAATCCGCCCGTCAGGGTACCTCAAGGCCTTCGTTCCCCCCCAAACTTCGCAAATGTCTCCACCACCTCCCCGGAAGTACTTCTTCTCGTGCGGCCGGACCTCGATCAATTGTTTTAGATCTAGACGACACCGAGCTTCTCCTTTCTGTGAGCGTCCTCCCCCGTCTTCTTTCCGCCTCGCGTCACAATAGCTACATTCTTCATGGTCGGAATCGTGGTTCCCCGAGGTTTGAAATTTACAAGATTCGTGCCCCACTGCCATGCTCGTTCCTCCCACTTCTTTATAAGCTCAGAGCAATCCTCTGTTGCATGGGCGTTCATGCGGCACTGGGAACACCATGGGCGTTGGGGAAAGGGGAATTCCCGAGCCACGTGACCCTCATGGTCACAGTTGTAGCATTTCAGCTGACCCCGTCCCCCTGTGCGGCCTCCGCACATACCACCTCCTCTACCCCTGGAAGCCTCGTTCACCCTATAGGAGGGTCGGTCCAATCGGTCCACTAAAGCGTCGAGAGCTCGACACTGTTCGGTGTTGTGAGTCGTGGAAGCACAAAACTCACAGTATACATTGTTTGGGACATTGGAGTACTTTTTTAGTATTGGGCACATCTGAGGTTGATGCCCCATCGTCTAGAAAATTTCGAAATATTCCATGGCGGGTTGGGGTTGGTTGGGGTTGGTTGGGGTGGGAACCCCGCATAAGGCTATTGTGGCTGGTATACCCCCTGCAGATTCATTTCTACGCCACCCCCATTAGGTGGACCCTCCTGTATTGTCACGATAGAGTGCCCCACACCCGTGCCATGCAATTGGGTACACTCAGTTGCGAGGTGCCCTTCGACCAAGCAGTGAGTGCACCAAACGTTCGGCCTGGCTGGTCTTATAGGCTGCATCTCCTTGAGCTTTTCAGTCAGACTGGAAATCTGATGTTGCAAGCCCAACAAGGAAGGATCCTTTGGGGCTGGCCCTCCCCGTTATTCCTGAGGTAGCCTGCCATTGCTTCTATCTTCATAGCCTGCTCCAGAGCGTCCTGCAAATTATCGATATTCTGCTGGGTGAGGGGGGTTCGTGTCAAGGGAAGCAGAGCCTTGATGAACTAGTCCCTCTGATGGTTTGGGTTGATTGGGTAGCTGAGTTTCCCGATCGCGTCCTTGAACCGACGCATCAGCTCCCACGTAGTCTCCCCTTATTTCTGTTTAATCTCCCAGAGCTTGAACCGACGCATCAGCTCCCATGCAATATCCCCTTCTTTCTGTTTAATCTCCCAGAGCTCGAACAGACCCTGCTGGTCCATTTGGGGGAGCTTAAATTCTCGGACAAAATCCCGCTTAACATCCGCGATTGCTAGATTTGGGTGGCCCTCTGACTACTTTATGAACCATCGCAGAGCCCTTTCTCTGAGCGTGGTTTTGAACTCTATTAGCTTCCCTGCATCTGGTGTTTGCTGAGCCCTCCATATGGCTTCAAAGAGATACCAATGTTGCTCCACATCATCGTTACCTCGGCCAAAAAATTCTGGGTACCGGGTGAATGACCCAGCCATATGTACTTGCAACAGGGTGACTAGAATAAACCCTCTGGGTCCTGGTTGTGTGATACCACTAGGAACTGTAATACTACTAGTAATGCTGCTATTAACGTGCGACACTAAAATGCTGTGCAATCGACTCAATGCTTGTAACTTAACGAAAATATTACTCAAAGGTTTATAGATCACCAGGGGAAGGTATGGATCCTTTCCGTGCAAATTTTGGGAAGCAGGGCTACCTGGAGAGATGAATGCAGTCTGCTCTTGAAACAACCGCTGCATCATGACGTACCATTCGCCATCGGAACTTTCTTCGGGCTGCACACCCTGCATCATCTTCGTCAGTTGTCATCTCCCTTTCTCTCCTAGCTGGGCTCCCATGCACCTGTCGCACTCCCACAACGGTCCCTTCCCTCTCTAGGGTATCCGTCTGAGTGTCCATATTTCCAATCCTTTGAGGCACCTCCTCTTGATTCTTCCTATTATTTCCTCGTCGTTTCAACTCCTTCATCACCCTTTCTCGCCACCTATCGGTGATCTGCGCCCTCCGATGTGCACGTCGCTCCCTCAACCTCCTTGTAGCCTCAACATCCATTCCCCACTCCCCTCCTTCACACTTCACATGGCATCTGTCCCTTCGGCCCTTCCCCCAGCATTGGAATTTTACGCTTCCATGCTTGATTTTTGGAATTCCATCAGCCCTTCATCCACCATCAGAGCCTTAATCCACAGTGGAATCTCCTTGAGCAGCTTCCCTCTTAACCCGGAGCAGAAGATAGCCTCAGCCTTCGATGAGGATTGGTAGCACTCTGCGACAATCTCCACAATATACCCGTCCAAAGTGGTCTCTACCCAAAAGTCCACCGCCCGAGTCAATTCAGTATCCAGCCAATGCGGGGCCACCAGATCTCTGTGCACCCACTTGCAGTTTATCTTCCATGAGCTATCCATAGGTACCTTGGTCTGCAACCTCCGCAACCAATTTTAGAGGTCGCTAGGGAATTTTCCCCAGAGGATCTCGTAGGTATCGCTGGCGGAATCCAAGAAAAGGATGAGATCCTTGAGCACCTTCTCCTTTTGATTCGTCAACTCCGCTTGCTGAGCGATAAACTGGTCCAAATGGTCATCCCACCATCTCCGTATTTCTCCTTCAAAGACCCTCGATACCATGATATATTTCCCCTCATAACGTGTAGGGTCCCGGCAACAGAACCATTTGTTGGTGAAGAAACAGGTCTCGCAGGCAAGACCCAGGTTCGGAGATTGGGGCGAACAAGGGAATCCACTATAGTCTAGAATCACACCAGCATTGTCACCCTACTCCAGAGAGCAGAGAGTCTCACTCGAGCCGTGCCGCGACCACATGCAGAAGGGGAATAGATAGATAGTGGTGGAAAGATCTGCAACTCATGATTAATATGGAATTGATTGCATAAATATCATCATATACGTAAGAACATTCAGAAGATTGAGCAGATACTAAGCAAATAAAATTTTAAGACATCATAGACATCATGCATGCATGTAACTCGTATAATAAGACAACAACTTGCAAGTATATTGATAACTTCCAATCAGATCCATAGTTACATCGCTTCCACAGGAAGAGCTTACAATTATGTTATAGACGTCTCATAGGATCGAAATATAGATAAGAGAAGCCTAGGAACTATAGAGATATCATGCTCAGAATAAGTTCCCTCTACAACATCCGCTCGATCCTCTTCTGTCGCTCTGCATTCGTCTCTCTTCTTTCGACCGGGTGACAGATATTTATTCACTCGCCATTGCAACTGCTAGTTCCTCTTATGTTGTTCTTCGGCTGATTTTGGCTTCTCTCTTGTTGTCTATGAGTTCTACTCTCTGTCTTCTGCTGTGTCTTCTATTTTTCTGCACTTATGCATCTTCTTTCTTCAGCTACCTCCTGTTCCCTCGCAACATCGGTAGCTCCGCTACTCACCGTAGTTGCGGCTTGGTCGCGGCTGCCATGTGTCGTTCCGCAACCCAAAATCTGCTCTTTATTCAAAATTCAAAACAAAACAAGGGCCCCAATAGATCCACATTCACACTGGAAGTTTTTTATTCCTACTAAAGAGATTTAAGGGTCTCCCTACCCCATTTATTCTTCTAGACTGAAAAATAGAGCAACATATAATATTCCAACTAGAAATAAGCTAATTAGGAATATTACAGTCCTCCCCTCCCAAAATTTTCTTGTCCTCAAGCAACAATAAAGAATGATGCTGCAAAATCTTCTCCCCTTCCCAAGTGGCATCATCATCAGGAAGATTCCTCCATCGAATCAGATACTCTTTGATCACCCTGTTCCTTAGCTGCCTCTCTCGAGTATCCAAGATAGCCTCTGGTTGCAAAAATATATGGCCCTCATTATCAATAGGTGGGAGATCCACATTGGCAACCATATGTTTTCCAATGGCCTTCTTGAGGCATGAGACATGAAAAATGTTATGGATCTTGCTCCCAATAGGAAGCTCCAACTCATATGCTACTTCCCAAACATGACGAATCACCCTGTATGGTCCATAGAATCGAGGTTTGAGCTTCTCAACCCCCTTCTCCTTGTGTGTAGACTGTTTGTAAGTTGAAGACAAAGATAGATCAAGTCATCTACCTCAAACTATCTCTCTATCCAACCACGGTTTGCATATATTTTCTGCTGATTTTTTGTTGTAGCAATGTTGTCCTTGAGGGCCCAGAGTATATCCTGATTCTCTTGAATCCATTCCTTTTATCTAGGAGCTTTGATTGCCCCAAATAGCACATCAGAAAATGAAAGTGCATCATACCCATAAAGAGCTCGAAATGGGGTCATGCCAATGGACATATGGAAAATTGTGTTGTAACGATATTCCCCCAAATGGAGCCAACGCAGCCATGCTCTCTCTTGGCCTGAAACATAGTTTCTAAAGTAGCCTTCCAACCACTTGTTCACTATTTTAGTCTTTCCATCGGTTTGTGGGTGATAGCTGGTACTTGGTGTCAAATCAGCACCCACTAACCGGAAAAGTTCTTGCCAAAGGCCACCCATGAAGCAGCTATCCCAATCACTGACTATGGTCTTTGGGAGACCATGGAGTCTAAAAACATGCTTGAAGAAAAATCAGCTACATGTGAAGCAGTATATCGTGCAGAAATAGCAAAGAAATTTGAATACTTTGTTAGTCGATCAACAACTACAAATATACAATCCTTACCGTGAACTATAGGTAGACCGGTGATGAAGTCCATAGAAATACTCTCCCATTTTCCATCCAGAATAGGAAGTGGTTGCAATAATCCTGTGGGATGATTGTGTTCTCCTTCTTTTTTTTGGAAAACTACGCACTCCTTGATGTGTTGGAGTACATCCTCCTTGAGACCCTTCCATGAGAATCTCTCCCGAATAGCCCGATAAGTCCTGGTGAATCCTTGATGCCCTGCTAGTGGAGAATCATGTGAAGCTTGCAAAATATTCTTCTTGAGCTTAGAATATCTAGTCAAGAAGACCTGATCTCAGTAATATATGACCTCATCCATCACTCTATACCTCTCATCAGTCACCATTCCATCTAGGATATCACATGCAAATTTGTCCTTGGAATATTCCACCAACAACTGAGATTTCCAATCTGCATCTATGCCCCTTAAGGACAGAGCTGCTGGCCTCCTGGATAGAGCATATGCCACCACATTAATCTTCCCTTTGACATACTCTATGTAAAATTCATATGTTTGGATCTTACTTACCCATTTTTGCTGCCTCTCCTGAAGTTGCTTCTGTTCAAGAAAGAATCAGAGACTATTATGATCAGTCTTTACTCGGAATTTATTCCCCACCAAATACTACTGGAACTTGGATAAAGCATGCATAATAGACAACATATATTTATCATATATGGGGTATAGCCTCTCATGTGGTAGAAAATTCCAGCTCTCAAAAGCTATAGTGTGTCCCCCTTGCATTAATACTGCCCCAATGCCTTCCCCTGAAGCATCACATTCCAACACAAAGGGTTAAGTAAAATCAGGTAGGACCAATACCGGGTAGCTACTCCTCACCTCCTTGAGCTTATCAAAAGCTCTCTACGTTGTAGGTGTCCAACTGAAGGCTCCCTTCCTGGTTAGATCTGTAAGTGGAGCTGCTAGTTGAGAGTGTTGATTAGCGGTTGTCATTGATGTCAACCCAAGAAACACTAGGGGATAACCCAATATTTCATGGGAATTTTGACCTACCAAACTAATATATTCTGGGTCAATAATTCTTTTGATGGTTTCTACTTGTCTAGATGTTTCCATTGATATATGGCACGCCATGTAATTCTTCATGGTTTGAGAGATATTCATGTTTGAAGTTTGTACCCCTAGTTAGTGGGCTAAATCCCCATGGGGTTGGGGAATGGGTCTTTGAAAAGTCATAATTAATATTTTTTAAGCTTTTAAAATCCCTCCCACTTTCACTTGTTGAAGCCCCTCTCAACCTAAGCATTTATATAAATTGTGATCCTCATTTCCTCCTTATGCAAGGGATTTCGCCATCTCAAACAGGTCATTGTGGAATTTGCGCTCTAATTTTTTTTATTTGAAGGTTCAGAAGCTGAAATGTTTATGAGAAGAAGCTGAAATCCTGAGGAAGCTTCTATAAAAATTTCAGATCAAGGTGCGCAATATTTTTGGAGATATGATCTATGGAAGTCAGGGTTTTTGCAGGCTCCTGAAATTCATATAAAAAAAGTGACCTTGGTAAATTCGTCATAACTCTCTCTCTGAGTATCAGATTCGAATTCCATAAAAATTGGTAGATAGTGCACAACATTTAATTTTGGCTCAATAAATTTTAGATCCAAATGAAGAAATAGTGACATGTGGCACGCCGTACAAGTGCGCTTTGTTGAAACAGTCCATAATTAGGGCATTGTGAGAGAATGGGTATAAATCTCTCTTGAAGAATCCAAATTGGGTCAGACCTGTGGCATTGGAAATATGACTCAGAGGAATAATACAGGACTAAAAATCAAATATTGAGGATTTGAAATAACAGAGATGCGCCAGATTCAATATCGAGCTCCTAGAAGGCAAGAAAAAGCTAGATCATGTGTTGTCAAGGGTTGCAAAGGACCAGAATTTCTATGGCAGCAAAGAAAAGCAAGGCGCAACAGAGGATAGCATGACAAGAGAAAAAACCAAGGTGCATAACAGCATCAAGAATTTCATCATATGAAGTCTTCAAGTGGGCAGCACTGCATACAATCATTGTAAAGGTATCATTGTACTTAGTCATTGTAAATACATTGTTGTACAAATTGTACTAGTGTCTATCTTCCAAGGGTTGAAGAGGTTGTGTTGGGAGGTCTAGGATCATCATTAGGTGGTTGTGTCAAAGTTTGGGTTATGGTCTAGTATATCTTCTTCTTCTGTATCATTCTATATCATTGTAAAGTGGACCATTTTCCCTGGTACGAGAGTCCATTCTTCTTTTATTTTTCTATAGGGTGGTAGGGTGGTGCTAGGGTGAGTTGTAGCTCATTGGGTGTTGGGGCATCCGTTCAGTTGACTACTGAAGAATCTTGGGTGTTGGAGTGTCCATCCAGTGGGAGCTGGAGAAGAATGCTTTTCTAGATTCTAGGAAGTTGGAGCTTTATTTTCAATTGGAGTTGAATATTAAAGAATTATTAGAAAAGCATTAGGTGGTTTTTGTCCCGGAGTGGGTTTCCACCTTAAAAACTGTGTGCATTTGTGTTCCTTTTGTTTTCTATTATCATTGTACAAACACCGATAATAATTGAATATTAACTAATTCTCTAATTGAAAGGAATACTAATTCACCCCCCCCCCCCTCTCAGTATTTCCAACGGAGAGAACCCCTTTAAAAACTTCCAGTAATAGGTACATATGCCTACAAATCCCCGAAGTTCTATGAGATTATTTGGTTCAGGCTAATATATAGTAGCACAGATCTTCTCTTCATGGACTCTTACCCCATCCACTCCAATGATGTGGCCCAAGTAAAGCATCTCTGTGAGCCCAAACTCACACTTGGAGAGCTTAGCATAGAACTGTAAATAAGAATGTCATCAAAGAAGACCAACACGAACCTCCTCAAGTGACCATGGAAGATGTGATTCATGCAATATTGGAATGTTGTTGGGGCATTGGTTAGCCCAAAAGGCATTACCAAAAACTCAAAATGCCATAATGACACCGGAATGCTATCTTCGGGATATTTTGATCCCTCACCTTGATTTGATGATACCTTGATCTCAAATCAATCTTAGAGAAATACTTGGAACCTCTTAGTTCATCCATCAATTCATCAATTCTGGGAATTGGGTATATATTCTTCATGGTCTTCTTGTTCAATGCACATTCTCAATGTACCATCCTTCTTCTTGACCAAGACCACTGAAGAGGAAAAATGACTAGTGCTGGGTCGGATATGTCCTAAGGCCAAAAGCTCTTGAATGGCCTTTTCAATCTCATCTCTATAGGCTTTGGGGTGCCTATAGGGTGTGGTCATCACTGCTTGGATTCCTTGCTCAAGCTCAATAGTATGTTCAAAACCTCGGTCAAGAGGTCTTCCAGGTGGAATATCTCCAAATACTATAGAGTACTGGTCCAAGATAGATTGTACATCTGGATGTACTGATGAATCCTTTCTCCCAGCTTTTGAAAAACGCAATTCTACTACCCATTCTATGTCCCCTATGTGTAAATCTGCTTCAATCCTGTGGGTTGAGACAATCTGAGGTGGATAGGTGTGTATGCCTTTGATTTTCTGATTTTTACCACTCCCCTTTTCTGTCCATTCCATCTCTAAGGTTTCCCAATCAGTGGTAACCTTCCCTAAGGTGATTAACCACTGGACACCCAATATGACATTGGTGTCCCGAATATCAACCATAAAGAAGTGGTATGTCAATGTGTAGGTCCTCATGGTGATGGTTAATGCTAGAACATATTTGGCACACTACATGGTTCTAGCTCCTGGAACCAAAATTGAGAAACCATCAAAGTCTTCTATGTGAATGCCCTTCCTTTGTACCAGCTGTGTATCAATAAATTTATGAGTAGCTCCATTGTCTACCAAAAATGATACTCTTTGTCCCATAATAGTGCCCCTAACTCTCAATGTTAGATACTTGGGAACTCCTCTTAATGCTGCAAGAGCCCCTCCCATTGGAGCAAAAGCTTTTACTGCATCTTCTGTGGGAGGTACAACATTGGTCTTCTCCTCCTCATCAAAAAATATCTCAATGCAATGTGATTTCCCTACAACACATTGGTGGTTTGGCACCCATGTCTCTTGACATGTGAAACAAGGTTTTTTCTTCCTTAGGTCCTTCCGATAATTGTCAAGAGGTGTTTTGGTCTTGGGCAAGGCATGTTGTAAATCCCTAGCCTTCTCCATAGCTTTTTGGAGTGTAGTGGCTCTAGTGGATTTCACCAACCCATGCAATGGTTCAACCATCCCATCAATAAACATTCATATCCTCTGGTTCATAGCGAGGTAAGATACCATCAATGAAAGCTTCAGAAACTCAGAAATATAAGTTTCTAGACCTCCTATTTTCTTGAGCTTGGTTAGCTCAACAAAGTGAACCTCCAGATCCCTAGGATAAAATCTCTCTACCAACCTCCTGGTGAAATATGAATATGAAGTGATATGAGCATGCCCAAGTGTAGATAACCCATGGAAACACCATTCATGAGCCTCAATTTCTAGGTGAAGCACTGCTATTTTGATGGCCTCCATTTTAGAACTATGTTGAGTTGGAAATAAGTATCAAACTTCTCTGCCTAAGCCTTGGCTGTGCATTTGGGTGATCCATCATAAGAGGGAAAAAATAACCTACCCAAGCTTCACTGTAGATCTGATTTTTACATAAACCCTCCCTTCTTATGGTGATGGGAAGATCTCCTACCATCCTTGATCCTACAGAACTCCTGAAATCTCAAATGTTCTTTGAATCTATGAGATTGAGCTTCATACTCTACAAAATAATCACCAAGGGTTTATTCCTTCAAGGGCCTTCCTTCCTTACCTTCCAAAGATAGGAATGTGGGCATAGTAGAGCTTTGTGAATAAGGTTATGCTGCTATTTTCTCCCATAGAAAATGTGATGTGCCGAAGCTTTCTCCATGGTGAAACCCTCTAGGGGATTCCTTCTGCCTCATCTCCTTGATATCTTTGGCAATGGCCTACATAGTTTGAAGAAGGATTTTTGGGATTTCCCTCTCCTCCATGGCTAAAAATGTATTTTCCCTACAAGATGAGCCGAGATTAGAGCTCTAATACCGCTGTAATATCCCTTTTCAGGAAATTCAACAATATTGACACCAAAAATGCAGTTTTTAGAAAATTACGCTATAATAATGAGAAAAACACTTGGATCCATTATTTTATGTATTATAGCCCTAAAATATAGAAGGGGATCAGAAACAAATCATTATAGCTATGTTAAACAGATCTCCCCAACCCAATATTGACTAAAAACACCCAAACCCCATGACTTGTACAACACAGAATTTCTGAAGCTTAAGAAAACATAGTTTCATGAGGGTTTCTGCTATAGAAAAATGGAAACTAATATATCAGATGATATATTACTCAAAGAGCTAAGAAAATGGAGATTTAGTCTCTTTTATACACTCTTGAGATAACCCAACAATGGTTTCTTGAAAGGATGAGGTACAAAAAGTAGATCTATACATATATAACTGAAAATTACATTGTCTAACTATAGATCTGCATAAACATGGCTAGAAAACAAGAAATAGCTGAAATTCCTCATTGCTAGCTTTCTGGGAGAAAGATTGACCCTTTCCCTAGGAAAATAGCTCACATACAGGGATTTTAACCCTACCACTGCAACACCATGAGGAATAACGCAGTTTCTCCAAGGGACTGCGTTGTAACTGTAGGTGGCTGCTTGAAAAAATGTATGATAGTAGAAATATAGCTCAGAATACTCCTCTTATATCCCTTCACCAAGCTCTCCAAGAAAGAGTGTGGAATTCCCGCATGAGAACACCTTGCACTAAACTATGCAGCAAGCCTAGCTAAACAGTTGAAGTATGCAAGAAGTCATAAGACAAAATCATAAAAAATATTCTGAATGCCTCTCATGGCTGCCATCCATTCCCTTTTATTCTTGGTGAGACTTCTCATCCTTGGCCCCACTCATTCATGAGGTTGCTTCCTTGCAAAGAATCCTCCTCGAAAATTGCACTGTTCCCACTAGCTCCACTCTCTCCTTTGGCAACGTTGTTGATTTGGTCAAACTTGATCTAGTCCACATGCATTGCTCCCTTTCACACTCAAGGTGACTTTATTTTTCCTACCTAAATTGATCCACATTAACACTAGAAGTGTTGTATTCCTACTAAAGAGATTTAAGGGTCTCCCTACCCCATTTATTCTTCTAGACTGAAAAATAGAGCAACACATAATATTCCAACTAGCAATAAGCTAATTGGGAATATTACAATTAACCGCTAATCCCCATTTATTAATGTTAAATAGGATTTGCCAATAAGCACGGATTAAGCACTAAACACGCTTAATTAACGTTAATTTGGGTTATTATAGTTAATACGGATTAGTTTAGCGGTCCGCCAAATCTGATGGAATTGCTACTTTGGTGCCAACTAGCCTGATTTAGCTCCAGTTAGCTAAATTTAGGCAGCAAATTGTGGAAAAATTGTTGGAGGTCATAACGTTTGGAGTTTTCAACCAAATCAGGAGAAGAAAGAGGCTAGTTGACCTTTTTTGGGCATTATGAACTCATTGGAGTAGGTTTTAGGAGCATAAAATAATTATAAACACATCATTTTTAAAATTTAAGCATAATATAGAGGCCCAAGCCATGGAAGATGCACCAAGGAGATGTAGCCCAGGAGGGGTGAACTCCTTCATCAAATCCCTGTATTGATGTGTTGTATGGCGATGTACTGTACTTTTGTTTGATGTAATTCAGTATTTATATTTTATGTTAATTTTTTCATAAATAACATAAAAATCACTCATGAGACTCAATCACTTGCAAAAGAACTTGAACCCTTAAGAACATATAAGAAATTGTTTACAAAATCTGAAAGAGGAATTAGCACAACAATACTAAAATACCTTATTCAGATCAATTTTGGCATCAAATCTTTAGGTTTTGTTGTGTAAGAAGGGATTAATTGTTTGCAATTTTGTGTCATGCTTACAAGGTTAAAACACAAAAGAGGAGAAGGGCTTGTGGTTGAAAGCCCTATAGTTGGGTCAAGAGGAAGAAGGGAAAGGTTTCCAAAGTATTCAACACCAACACATCCTCAAGTTGAAGTTGAGTCTTCAGTGAGCATGTCTCATGAAGGAGAACCTACCATGATAGAAGAAGAGAGAACATTCAGAAAGGAATTTTTTGATATGACTGATATGGTTAAGGTCCTCTACGAGGAGAGGAATTTAAGGATGCAAGGAGAAAGTTCTAGGCCTCCAAGAGGAGAGGGTTCTCCAGGAGGAGGAGGCCATGGAGATAGTGATAAGCCACCATCCACTCATTGTGGATCATCTGCATATCCTTTTCTTTTCTATTTTTGAAAATCGAAAAATAGCAAAAAAAAAATTGAATTAAAAAAGAAGAAGTATATGTTATCGTATAATGTATACTTTAGCATGAAAAAGAAATATTTTCGAATTTCGTTACCAATTAAGTTTATTATTAAACTTTATTTGGAATCGTGTTATCGTTTGATGTTTAAAAATCGAGCAAGTTTTAAGGCGGAAGCAACAAGCCTTGAAGATTATGAGCGGAGATGAATTGCGGAGGTGTGACGATGTCGTGAGTTAATGGATCAACTGCCCCCACATTTGACCCGTTTGACCACGGGTAAAAGTTGATCGACTGCGTGGATGCATTGCGGGGGGGGCAACCAAAAATTTTCCGCCGTACTCCAGGAGCCCCCGCAGTGATGTCATAAAGCGAGGTGGAAGACAGTTGTACTCCACATCAGCAACATTACACGTCATTACAGGCATTTAATATGGCTTTGCGCAGTTGTTAAAAGGTTTTTTTTTATCCCATTTTAAAAGTACCTGCTGTCGTTTTCCCCCTTTCGAACTGTATCACCATCACCGTTCCATTCGCTTTCTGTTGTCCGTTAAGCCATGGAAAAAAGAGTCTCTCTATCTGGTTCAACAAGCCTCGGCTCCCTCATGGACAGTGAAAAAGACGTCTAGGATACCACGTCTTCTGTAAACCATTTCTTATTGCATCATCAAGTGACCCTAAACTCTGAGAAATCCCCAGTTTTCTCCGCCATGAAGAATTCCGGTATACTGTCCGCCTGTATCCCAAAAGCCCATTTCTTTCCTGAGTTTATCTCATGGCTGGTCTCCTCAATGTATCCTGGTAAGTGCTTCATAATGAATTCACAGGGAGAAAACGTTTTGCAGGTATCGACGCAGTTAATTCGCCAAGCATTATGCTTTCCTGAAAACGAGTCACCATTGCAATTCTCTGAAGATTCATTGGCTCGTTATTTTGAGGACCTTTCAAATGAAGAATTTGATCAATGCATGTCCTACATGAGATCAAATTCAAAGGAAGCTCGTCTAGAAAGAGAAGAATTTAGGTTGGAAGTGTTCGATGCTGAGTATAGACCGATTCTGAGCTGCATTGCAGAGATTTTGGGCAAAGACAATGACCATACAGTTGATAAATCAGTATTGGGAATGTATGCGCTGATGATGAAACCAGGGGTTGTTCTCGACATTCCATCTTTCTGGCAGGAGATTGTAAATTCTCAGTTGATGACCTTTCCTCTTACAGGTTTCTTTAAGTTCCCGTCATTGATTGTGTATTTATTTTTATATCAAAATGTCGAAGAATTTATGAGTTTGGGGTTGAATATAGTTGATGTTAACAAGCAAAAGAAATCTGTTTTATTTTGGACTGACATGACTAGAAAAGAAGGAAATGAAGCAAGGTTATTTGATTTTGCTAGTCATTATATGTCTATTTCTTATAGAATTTTGAATGGAGTTCCTCCTCCATGTTTTCTACCAAAAGCCCGAGAGTTCCTACAGTTAGGACCTAGTTGCAGATTCAGAGATTGGTTTATGTTTGAAGAATATTCAGAGATAAGATTGTATGGAGCTAGTATTGAGCCTTATAGGCTCCCAAATTTTGTACCTACGCGGCTTTTCGCCTTGGAATTCATAAGACAGAGCCTTAATGTGGATCAGGTGCACTTTCTTCCCAAGAAGAAAGGTTTTATGTATAAATTTCCTATGAGTGTGGCACCTTTCGTGGTAAATATGAGGCAAGCTTTTGATGAAGTTTCTAAAATGTTGGAAGAGACACATTTTCTACTAGGAGAAAGATGGTCATACGATCCGCATGGAGTGATTTCCCAGAGAAGAATTGAGAATGGATATTCTACGTTTTCTCACGTAAGCAGACCTGATCAGGAGAAGCTGGCAAACCCAGGCGAATCAAATACATCAAAAATGAGTATTCAAACACTTGTTATAACTGAAAGGGAAAATAAAAGAAGTAGGGATGATGTTGTTGAAGTAGATGATGAAGAGCCGAGAGAGGAAAAGAGAACTAAATTGGCTGAAGATCATTCTTCAAACTCACCTGGTTTTACCTTCCATATCAATGAAGAACAAAATATCCCCTCTTCTCCTAGAGGCCATGCGCTTTACTTAGAGAAGATGCCTTCAGTCAAACAAATATTTACACATATTGAAGAAAGAAATCAGAGAATAAAAGCTAATGTAGAGGCTCAGGCAGAGCATCATATAGCTGCTGATCAGACTAGGTTGTTGACTGTAATGGACCTTGAAAAGGATCAATTCAGAATGGCTCTAACACATCCAACAGGGATGTCCCTTGGATCTTCAAGCAGTTTCAATGAGGTAAATATAACTATGGATGTTAAAAAGATCCCACTGTGGGATAAGATGAACCTTCATATGCAGACTGGACAGTTAATTGTTAATGATTTAACCAAGACCAATGCCACAACGGTTAAAGCTGAAAACATGCTTGCAAAAGTTATCAAACAGTTCAGAATGGAGAAGGCCAATTCAAGGGCCTTATCAGTTCAAAACGAAGAGTTAAAAAATATTATCATGAAGATTGGTGTGGATCCGAATGACAAGGCTACAGTGAAAAAGCTCATGAAGAGTGCAGAAATAGATATATCCACCCTAAGAAGAAAGCTGAAGTTACCTACTGTAGAAAATTCAATGGCTGCAGAAGTAGCAGAGGTGGAAAAAGAGAAAGAAGAATTGCGTCAGCAATTGTTGAAGAAAGATGAAGAATTGACTAAAGTAAAGCAGACTGCTATTTCATTACAAAACCATATTGAAAATCATACTTGTACATTTGTTTTTCCTACAGGTAATGCAGACCCTCAAGCACAGATTGTTCAGCTCAGCACAGAATTGAAGATGACAGAACGAGATCGAAAGCAGGCTCAATCAGAGTTAGAAACGGCCACCAAGATCATGCGGGCAATAGAAGATAAAGCAGATGAGAATAAGCAGAAATTACAGAAGGCTGAAGATGAAATTAAATATCTCAAGGAGAAGTTAAAAGGTAATATCTCACTTATAAAAGCTAAAGATATCATTTGGGGTGAGATTATTTCATAAATGAAGTCAAATTGGAATTCCCTGAATATAGTTGCTAAAGAGAAAAGCCTCATCTCAGAACATGAAGAGGAGATATTATCTGAAAAGCAGACGGCCATTAAAAGAGAAAATTGGGCTAGGAAGTTTATAAATTTTATCAATTCCAAATCAGACGAAGAATTAGAAGATATTGGAATACAAGACAGATACTTTTATGCTGAGGAAGTTAATAAGATGATAATTAAGAATGATCTTCAGAAGGTTGCAGAGAAAAGGTTACTGGGAATCAAGGAGACAGTAAAGAAGTTTGATATATCATTTGAAAAATTGACCAGAACAGGTTTACCTTCATGCTGGACTGAGAAAGGAAATATCATGTCATGGAAGTTTTATGAAGATCAATTAACATTAGCAAAAAGTAAGGCAGATAATAGGCACGAAAAGACACAGATCTTAAAAGGAGAAACTGTGTTTAACTTCTTGCATAGGCATTTCAATTTGCTATGGATGGTGAAGACTCTCTTTACAGGAAAACCTACACACAGTCAAATTGTGGAGTTCATGATAGAATATCAAAGTTTCAAAAATTCCTCGACAACTCAAAATGAGCTATGGAAGAAGTGCAAGAAATTTTCAATAGACTCAACAACAAAGGTCCCAACGGCTCAACCAAAAGTAGCCGTTGATTCAACAACCGCTTCAGGAGCAGCTGTTCTCATAGATTAGAGACTTTCAAATTCTAATTATGTTATTTCTCAAAATCATGTAAATGTAATAGAACCTTTTTGAGGCATGTGCCTCCGTAATAGTCAGTAGTTTAAGCAGTTAGAATTAGTTAGGGCATTTAGAATCAGTTTCATTACTGGAAACTGTCTTGTGATACTGTATTTAAAGACAATTTCAAGAAAGATAAAGGTTTCGAGTTTTTGAACCTTGAATCCAAAATTTTGTACTTGAGAATGAAAAATTAATGAAGAAGTATGCAAGTTTCTACCATTTGTTTATGTTGAAAAGTTTTCCTGTTTACATGATGTTTTCCTTTCCATGACTAAAATGGAGTATGAGCTGTAGGTGTCTTTTTACATATGTATTTAAGAGTTAAAAAAACCTTAATAGGTGCTCCTCTGTTTTAACTTTATCCTATTCTAATTCTTCAGGATTTTAAAATGATAGATTATGTTCTTGACAACATATCAGATTGAAATTCTCTTCTATTTTCTTCCATTTTCAATTCAGCATAAGTGATAAATAGCATTGCAGAATGTTCATTGATTTGATACTTGGGTGTTATATAATCACCGTTCAGGGTTTATAAGACAAAGGCATATATATAATCACTTGTGACACAAACAGATAATGTCTTAAGCACAATCCTTTCCACAGCTAAGGAATTGTCACTTAAGGTACAACATTAATTGGCGTCGTTGCCAGGGATGAAGATTCGAGGATTTTCCCTGGGTTTAGTTTACTTTTCCTCTGGTTGTTCAGAGAAGAGTAAATAATAAGTTGTGTTTGTTTTAAAAATAGCTCTGGCTCCTAAGAAACCTCACACGAGGTCGGATACCTCTCAGCAAAAAGTTCCTGTCTTGTCTGATCCTGAGAAGCTCGTCACAAAGAAGAGCCAGAAACCAAAAATAGTTGACACACCAGAAGTTACACTGCTTGCACCAGGCAGCAGTTCACGCACTTTCTCGTCCAAGAAATTTTCCAAGAAACTCATTTTCTCGGAAGGAGAATCATCACCTTCATCCATTCATTTTCAAGAACCTAAGTTAGAAGAGAAATATTTGGAGTTTGTGTCTTTCCCTTTTACAGAAACTCAGCCCCATACAGCTGCCAGCTCTTCTGCAATCGTTCATACTCCAACTCCTATATCATTTGTTCCACCTCATTCATCCTCACCTACAACTAGTATTCATTTTACCCCCGCTCAAGGAGTAGTTAATCCGGGCATAAACATGGCGGCCCCTGCTTTCTTGATGAATAGATATGCACCATTAAATATAGCTCAACCACTGCATGATATGCCTCAGGAGTATCTCAAGTTACTCCCTAGATTTACTGGTGAAGATGAAATCACTGCAAAACAGCACTTGCCCCTGTTTTGCACATTTGCTGAGAATTTAAATGTTGAACATTTGGACGTTGTAATGAGACTTTTTGTTCAGTCTCTAAGTGGAGAGGCAAGGAAATGGTTTAAAGGATTGCCCAATGGTTCCATAAATGATTGGGATGGACTAGAAAGACGTTTCACCGATAGATGGGGCGAAAAAAGGGATCATGGTTATTCTTTAACCGAATTCAATGCAATAAAGAAGAAACCTGATGAAAATATGAATGATTTCGTGAAAAGATTTAACAAATTGTATAATAGTTTGCCTTTGGAAATGAAACCCCCTCCTATTGGAGCAAGGGTTGTTTTTGCTAGTGCTTTTGAACCAGATTTCAGTTTTACATTGAGAGAAAGAAGGTCCCCTACTTTGGAGCAGATTCAAACTGATGCTCTGGAAATTGAGGCTAATATGTCTGCTGCTGGTAAAGTTCAAGATAAAGGAAAGGCCAAAGAAGAAGCTTCATCACAAGATCAGAGAATTGATGATATGACTAAAGTCATAAAAAATTTGTCTAACAAATTAGTGAAGTTGGAAATAGATAGTAATAAGCCTGCAAAGCAAAACAAAGGGGTTTTTAATCCCCAATTTAAAAAATAGCCCTTGCAGATTTTACAAAGAGAAAGAAAAGATCAAGACCAGGTACAAGCACCTTTGTATATAGAGGCAGCTTCCTCTCGTTCAGCAGATGATGATGATGAGAAAGGGGATGATGTTTCTAATTTCTGCCGTCTACATGGAAGACGATGAAACAGAGGAATAAGTTGAGGAAGAAGAAGTGGAAGAAAATGATCTTTCATTTGATCAAGAAGAGATGGATGATTACTGCAGACAGTTCACAGACTTCATGCAATCCGAGTTGCATAAAAAATATGATTTGAGGTCAAAAAAGAGGCTAAGAACTCAAGACAGTGAGGAAAAAGAACCTGAATCAGTACCTGCTCCAATGGCGACTCCACTACAGAAAAATCAGATTAAGAAGATGGATAAGGGGAAGCAGCCCATGAATGAAGAAAAAGAAAAGGAAAAACAACAAGTTGAGGCTTCTCAAACAAGGATTAAAGATCCTAATATTTTGGAGAATGTGGTTACTGTTTCTAATCAAGCTCTAAATTCCAAGAAAGATCAAGAAGAACCTGAAAAGTTGACAAAACAAAATCAAACTTTCAGTTTGTCGAAAGAGTTGGAGAAAGTGAAAATTCAAATACCTCTTCTTGAATTAATCAAAACACCTGGTTACAAGAAGGAGATTGCAGAATTTATCAATTTATCTCAGTATGATGAAGTGGGTGATACCGTAAATTTACAAGAAGAAAAACCAGTGGTTACTTTTGGGCCTCATGTTGAAGAGGTAGATTCATCTGTCCCTCCTTTTTATATATCACTTCTGTTACATGATTTTTTTTTTCATAATTGTATGTTAGATTCTGGCGCATCCCACAATTTGATGCCATTATGTGTGATGAAAGAGTTGAATTTGCAAATCACTAAGCCATACCGAGATCTTTATTCTTTTGATTCAAAAAGGGTGAAGTGTGTGGGTCTTATTAAGGATATGGTTGTTACATTGGCTCAAATCCTAGCCAAGAGCATTATGATGGATGTGGTAGTTGCAGATATTCCAGCCAGATTTTGTATGCTATTATCTAGATCGTGGGGGGCAAAGCTTGGAGGAGTTTTGAAGCTAGATTTTACATATGCTATAATTCCTATTTTTAATGGGGAAGAAAGAAGGTTGTATAGAGAAACTAGGTTTCAAAAAACTGCTACCAAGAAAGATGCAGGTAATTCACCTATTTATGGGCAAGAGAAGGAGGATCTCTCCTGTTTCATGCTGCATGAAGATGTAGAATTTGCTGAAGAGTCACAAGGGCAACTCCCTTCAGCCATTGTACATAAGGAGCTGCATTCCAACAAGCTTGGAAGTGTTATTTTGATGGTGCGTTTTCTAAAGAAGGCACTAGAGCTGGTTTCATTTTTGTATCTCCGGAAGGTAACCTTATGCCCTTTTCTTTTAAATTGGAGTTTGAGTCCACTAATAATGTAGCGGAATATGAAGCGTTAATCATTAGTCTGCAGACAACTAAGCAAATGGGAATTCAGTCTATGACTGTGTTTGGGGATTCTGAATTAATCATAAGACAAGTAAATAATTTGTGTCAAACTAAAAATCCCAGATTAAGAGCATATAGGAATGAGGTCTGGGATTTAATTGAAAACTACTTTGAAGCTTTCAATTTACAGTTTGTTCCAAGGGAAGAGAATAGAATGGCTGATTCTTTAGCAGTTGCAGCCAGTACATTCAAGCCTCCGATCAATATGAGACTAAGGTATGAGATTGAGATGAGATATAGACCTTCAATCCCTGACAATGTCAAACATTGGCAGGTCTTTGAGGATGATGAATAGATTAATCAATTTTTGTTGATGATCGAAGATTTTGAAGGTCATCAGATTGATTTGGAAACTGATGAACATGAGTTGGCTGGTAAGACTCTGAAAAAGAAGATTGGTGGCCAGGAGAATATTCAGTTGAAAGACAATATTTTTCCAAGAGGCTTGGTGCCGCTCGAAAGACTGTTTGATGCAAATGACGTGGCAGTGAATCAGAAGAAAGAAAACCAAGATGAGAATGTGGAAGATTGTAATTTAGGAACTCAACATGAGCTTAAAATGATCAAATTGTTCAAAGGAGTCCCGAAGGACTATAAAGAGAGGTACATAGGTCTGTTCAAAAAATTCAAAGATGTATTTTCTTGGTCTTATGATGATTTGAAGACGTATGATAGGAGTATTATACATCATAAAATCCCACTGAAAGAAGGAGTCAAACCGCATAAACAGAAACTCATACAAATAAATCCATTATTGTTGGCTCCGATCAAAAAAGAGGTAAAGAAATTGCTGCATGCCAAAATAATTGTTCCTCTCAGATATTCAGATTGGGTTTCTAATCTTGTACCAGTCAGAAAGAAAAATGGAGAGATAAGGCTGTGCGTAGATTTCAGGAACCGGAATAGGGCCTCATTGAAAGATAATTATCCTTTGCCGAAGATGGATTTTGTCTTACAAAAAGTGACTGGAGCTTACAGATTATCTATGGTGGATGGTTTTTCAGGGTATAATTAGGTTGCTGTGGAGAAGGAAGATCAAAAGAAGACTGCTTTCACTACACCCTGGGGGAAATTCATGTATGCCAGGATGCTGTTTGGCTTAATGAATGCAGGGGCTACATTCCAAAGAGCAATGGATATTGCATTTGTAGGAGATAACTTTGTGGTTGTTTATCTGGATGCTGTCACAATTTTTTCAAACTCTGATGAAGAACATCTACAACATTTGCAAAAAGCTTTCTTGAAGTGTAGAAAATATGGTTTATCGCTGAATCCTAAAAAATCTTTGTTTGCTCTGGAGGAGGGTAAACTGCTGGGACATATTGTTTCTAAAAAAGGAGTGAAGATTGATCCAGCAAGAGTCGAAGCCATACAGTCAATTCCACTGCCCAGAAGTAAGAAAGATATTCAGATATTCCTTGGGAAAATTAATTTTCTGAGAAGATTTGTTCCTAATTACGCCGAGATTGTCAAGAAAATAACAGACATGTTGAAAAAGGATGCAGAGGTGAAGTGGGACAAAGAAGCAAGAGAATATTTTCAAAGAATTAAAGAAGCCCTGAAGGAAGCACTTGTTCTAATAAGTCCAGATTATCTGAAGCCATTTCAAATTTTCTCATTTGCGTCTTCCTCAACAATTGCTACTGTGTTATTACAGAGAAATGAAGAAAAATGTTAACAACCTGTAGTGTATTTCAGTAAGGTGCTCCGAGATGTAGAGTTGAAGTATAATATATTAGAGAAACAAGTATATGCTCTGGTGAAAGCATTAAAAGCATTCAGAACCTATGTTCTTCATTCTCAAATTTTAGCATATGTTCCAAATTCTGCTGTAAAGGATGTTTTAGTACAGAGTGATGTGGATGGGAAAAGGGGCAAATGGATTGCTAAAATCCAAGAATATGACCTAGATGTTAAACCAACAAAGTTGATTAAAGGATTGGGGCTGGCAAAATTATTAACAGAATCAAATTTCCAAGCACTGGAAATTGACTTATTGACACCTGTAGAAGAGGTAGATGGACGAACAGGTGAAATTCAGTCAAAGTCAACAATTAAGTATAAATTCCTCTGCTCAGATTGGTACAAGGAAATTGTTCATTATTTATGCTTCCTTTCTTGCCCTCCTTCAATAGATAGAACTAAATACAGAGCTTTAAAACTTAAGGCTCAGCCTTATGTCATAATTGAAGCAAAACTATATTGGAAGGATCCTGCTGGTGTGTTATTGCTATGTTTGACAAAGGAGGAAGTTCCAGAAGTAATCAAAGAATATCATAAATGCTTGTGCGGAGGTCACTACAGTTGGAAGGTAACTGCTCATAAAGTTTTTAAATCAGGTTTCTATTGGCCCTCTGTATTTGCTGATGTATATAAAATAGTCAGAAGTTGTCAAAAATGCCAGGTGTTTGCAGAAAAGAAAGGTTAGCCCCTTTACCTCTTCTCCATGTTTTTATTGAAGAACCTTTCAGACAATGGGGATTGGATTTTATTGGAGAAATCAATCCACCATCTAGTGGGAAATTTAAGTGGATCCTTACTGCTACAGATTATATTACAAAGTGGGTGGAGGCAATCCCTACCAAGAAGGCAAATGATTTGGTTGTTATGAAGTTTCTAGAAGAAAATATCTTTATCAGATTTGGATGTCCAGTAAAGATTGTGATAGATAATGCACAAGTTTTCAACTCAATCAGGTTTATTAATTTCTGTTAGACTTACAATGTGATATTGTCCCATTCTACAGCTTATCATCCACAAGGGAATGGATTGGCATAATCTTCTAACAAAACATTGGTAAGAATTATGAAGAAGACAATAAATGAAAACCAAAAGAACTGGGATTCAAAGCTAATTTTTTCGCTATGGGCAACGAGGATGACCACCAGAAGATCCACTGGTAAGTCACCTTATGAGCTAGTATATGGGACTCAGGCATTGTTTCCCACTCAGTTGGTGAAACCTGTGATTTCTTTCCTTCAAGATGCTGAAGAAGAACCTAATGTCATGATTAGAAGAATGAATAATGTAATGGAGTTAAATGAAAACAGAAATAAAGTTCGGGAGAATTTTCTTACTTATCAGCAAAAAATGAAGACAATATTTGACAGGAAAGCAAAATAAATCATGTTTCAGAAGGGAGACCTGGTATTGAGGTGGGGTACCCGAAGGGAAGACAAAGGGAAACACGGCAAATTTGATCCCTTGTGGTATGGTCCGTTAAAAATCAATGAAGTCAGGTTGAATAATACTTTCATGCTAGAAAATATTGAAGGAGAAGTACTAGATATGCCTTTGAATGGGCAATATCTAAAACATCATTTCCGGCATTAAGAGTTGTTTCATCATCATTGTATATATCCGGTGTGATCATTGTACATTTTCCATCAAGAAACTGTTGACTCCATGCCCGAAGTGAAGGCACTAATCTACAGGTTCTTAGTGTTTCGTGGCAAAAACACTATCCCCAGGTGGAGCCAGATGTTGTGGATCATCTACATATCCTTTTCTTTTCTATTTTTAAAAATCGAAAAATAGCAAAAAAAAAATTGAATTTAAAAAAAAAAGTATATGTTATGGTATAATGTATACTTTAGCATGAAAAACAAATATTTTCGAATTTCGTTACCAATTAAGTTTATTATTAAACTTTATTTGGATTCTTGTTATCATTTGATGTTTAAAAATCGAGCAAGTTTTAAGGCGGAAGCAAAAAGCCTTGAAGATTATGAGTGGAGATGAATTGTGGAGGTGTGAAGATGTCGTGAGTTAATGGATCAGCTGCCCCCACAGTTGACCCGTTTGACCACGGGTAAAAGTTGATTGACGACGTGGATGCAATGCGGGGGGGCAACCAAAAATTTGCCGCCGTACTCCAGAAGCCCTCGCAGTGATGTCATAAAGCGAAGTGGAAGACAGTTGTACTCCACATCAGCAACATTACACGTCATTACAGGCATTTAATATGGCTTTGCGCAGTTGTTAAAAGGTTTTTTTTTATCCAATTTTCAAAGTACCTGCTGTCGTTTTCCCCCTTTCGAACTGTATCACCGTCACCGTTCCGTTCGCTTTATGTTGTCCGTTAAGCCATGGAAAAACAAGTCTCTCTATCTGGTTCAACAAGCCTCATCTCCCTCATGGACAGTGAAAAAGACGTCCAGGATACCACGTCTTCTGTAAACCATTTCTTATTGCATCATCAAGTGACCCTAAATGCTGAGAAATCCCCAGTTTTCTCTGCCATGAAGAATTCCGGTATACTGTCTTCCTGTATCCCAAAAGCCCATTTCTTTCCCGAGTTTATCTCATAGCTGGCCTCCTCAATGTATCATGGTAAGTGCTTCATAATGAATTCGCAGGGAGAAAACGTTTTGCAGGTATCGACGCAGTTAATTCGCCAAGCATTATGCTTTCCTGAAAACAAGTCACCACTGCAATTCTCTGAAGATTCATTGGCTCGTTATTTTGAGGACCTTTCAAATGAAGAATTTGATCAATGCATGTCCTACTTGAGATCAAATTCAAAGGAAGCTCATCTAGAAAGAGAAGAATTTAGGTTGGAAGTGTTCGATGCTGAGTATAGACCGATTCTGAGCTACATTGCAGAGATTTTGGGCAAAGACAATGACCATACAATTGATAAATCAGTATTGGGAATGTATGCGCTGATGATGAAACCAGGGGTTGTTCTCGACATTCCATCTTTCTGGTAGGAGATTGTAAATTCTTAGTTGATGACCTTTCCTCCTACAGGTTTCTTTAAGTTCCCGTCATTGATTTTGTATTTATTTTTATATCAAAATGTCGAAGAATTTATGAGTTTGGGGTTGAATATAGTTGATGTTAACAAGGAAATGAAGCAGGGTTATTTGAGTTTGCTAGTCATTATATGTCTATTGCTTATAGAATTTTGAATGGATTTCCTCCTCCATGTTTTCTACCAAAAGCCCGGGAGTTCCTACAGTTAGGATCTAGTTGCAGATTCGGAGATTGGTTTGTGTTTGAAGAATATTCAGAGATAAGATTGTATGGAGCTAGTATTGAGCCTTATAGGCTCCCAAATTTTGTACCTATGCGGGTTTTCGCCTGTTTGGTCAATTTAGTGTGTCCTAAATTGCTACATTAATTAGTCAATCCGGGATTCGTAAGCTGACGAAGTGTGGCGCACTATATGTGCAAGATAACCTATTTCTTACTTTTTGTCGTTTTTGGTTTTTTTTCTTTTTATCTTGGTTGGTTTCCTAATGTGAGATGGAAATTCTAAAAGACAAGTATGGTTATGATTGTTCAAGGAAATGATGTCCTTTATAATGATTTACCAAACTTCAAACTTCAAAAGGATTTTAAAACATACAATGACAAAATTAAAAGGAAATGAAAATGTGCCACTATTCTAGTTAAACAAACAGTGAACTATTGATCATGAAAACCATTACCCTTGCTGCTGTCTAAACACAAAAGAAACTGTACTCAAAGAAAATATTGCAAGTAAAGTAAAACTAAAATCAAAATACATCAACTCATATTCTGACCCCTCACCATTAGTCTCGCTATGGCTTTCGAAGGTAATCATAAACAACTTGAGCAATCTGATATCTAATTTGCAGAAAAATAAACTAATATCAAATTACACACTCATACTTCAATCCCTCACCATTAGTCTCGCTATGTCTTTCGGAGGTAACTGAAAATGACATGAGCAATTTAATATCTATCTTGCAGAAAAGTAAACTAATATCAAACTATACACTCATACTTCAATCCCTCACCATTAGTCTCGCTATGGCTTTCGGAGGTAACTAAAAATGACATGAACAATTTAATATCTAACTTGCAGAAAAGTAAACTAATATCAAACTACACACTCATACTTCAATCCCTCACCATTAGTCTCACTATGGCTTTCGGAGGTAACTGAAAATGACATGAGCAATTTAATATCTAATCTAACTACTAAAGCAAATGTGCAAGACTGAAATAAACAAATCAGTGCTGGAATTAAACAATAAAAACTAAGAAAAGTAAATTAGCAGAAGGAAAATATTGATTCCATGTCATTAGTCATTATAAAAAGATGTACAAATGCCCGGGCTGCCTATTGTAATCTGGAAAAAAAACACTGATCAGTTAAAAACAACATAAAACATAAAAGATTATGGAAAGAAGTAAAATGTAAAGCATGAAATATTATGGACAAAGATGAAACGTAAATACCATGAAAGATGTAATGTATATACACGTGAATGACTATGGCACAATGAACTTAAAGAAATGAAACATGAAACTATACAGTAATACACAAAACCTCAGCGTGTGCAGGGGCCCTCTGCACAGACCTCGGGGAGCAGCTTTCAAATACGAATTACGCTTATGAACAGAGTCTTCTCATATATTAAAATGCGGTCATAACAGAGAAATAATGTCACAGCACAATGGCGACGCAATTACATTACAAAGCTAACTATTATGCATATGAGAACGCATTATTTATAACAGAGGGTGATATAACTAATTCCCTAAAGTCTGCGCTGAAGGAAGACACGTGAACCATCACGTCCAGAGATCTAGCATTATGGCCGCCATGAGGATTAAATCTATGGAGAGTGGCTATTGGATTCGGCTTATGGAGCCGTTTACAGGTGTTGATGTGTCTCCCATGATTTAGAAACGGCCACACAAATCTCCACGTGATGAGAAACAGAGTTCTGTCACCGTGGGACTCTTCGGTTGACCACCACTTGGCCACCTTTGACCACAGCCTTCTTAGGTGAATTCGACCGAGCCAATAGGACACGATCCATGTCCACGTCATTTCTAACTTGCCCATGTGGCTCGATTTGCCTGAAGACACCTGCAATATAGACTTTAACAAAATGGCTGCGGAAAGTTGCAGCAGCTGCGGAAAGTGGCAAGATTCCGCAGCTAAATGAGCAAAAATCTAAATCAAACAGTAGACACAAAACATAGTTAAAAACCATTTTAGATGCTCTTTTACAATTAATATGCAATGATATTGACGACTTAGAAGGTTCAGGTGAATGAAAAAGGTCTAGAAAGGTGTATAGGAAAGATGCAGATTTGAGACTCAACATACCCCCATTGTGAAGGTGTTGCATGTCCTCATGCAACCAAAATTTTGATAATCCTTCTTCAATTCATATGCCTTGACACCTCTGCCAGTACATCCAGTCCTCTTCTCCTCTTCCTTGGTGCTGCTAACATCCTGGGCTTTTTCATCAAGCATCTGAATTTGATATTAATCAGTGCTCTACTTAACTTCTGGCATTTCTTCTTCAATTTCCCGTTCTTTTTCTGCCATAGTCCCAAATGTAGCATGGTATTGTCATGAATGATCTTGTCCAATTTGCTTTGTTCCTTCAATGCCTCATTTTCATTTTTAATGTGTCTATTTAAAACCTCCAACTCAAAGACTTCTTGTTTCAATGATTGGACTAGATCTTCTTGTGCTGTGTGAGGCCGAGTGGATGAAGTACTGGGACCCGTGGCTGCTTTTTCTAAAGATTCTATATAATCATACACTTCTTGCTGCTTTGGGTCTATCTCAGGTGTCATTTTCATTGGGCTGTCCCCAAAATGCCGTGGAGGAGAATTGTTTTCAAAATCTGGCTGAGAAGGGCTCATGTCAACGTCTGGCTGAGAATGAGATGGACTATGTTCAATGTCTGACTAAGAATGAAATGGACTATGGCCAGATGGAGTTTTTTCAGATGTTTCTTCTCCCAAATCAATAAAATGGGGTCCTTTCGTTTGTGTTTTCCTCAACTTCCCCTTAAGCCTGGAACTTCTTCTTACACGCTGTGGACTACTGTCTTTTTGCTTTTGTTTTCCTTTCCCTCTCTTTTTGGCCATAGATGACTGTTCCTGAAGGTGAACTAGTCTCTCAGATAACACTTGATGATCTTCTTCTGAAGAAGGAGTTTGATGCATAGCCTCAATGCTTTTTCTCTCTTTTGATTTTATTGGCTTTTTACCCTTGGTTTCTTCCTTCCTTCTTTTTGAAAGTCTCTCTTCTCTACTAGTTCTTTCAACCGTAGTAGTAGGAGTACTTTTAGTTTCATCATTTGTTCTCTTTCTCCTACTCCTTCTTGATGTACTGCCTTCAGGAATTTCTTGGGGTTCTTCAAAGAAATTTCTAATCAAAAATTGTTCCCATGTGTCCTTTTTCTCTTTTAACTGTTTTTCAATCAAAATTTTCACAAGACCATGGTGATATAAATGTGGTTCTACGTCCCCTAAATGCTTCTGAATGGTCACAGACATCTTCTTCAAACTATTTAATAAAAAATATGGCAGATTAAGGGTCTGGTTGTCTAGAAAATTCATCAGCAATCGGGTATGATACATATACATTGACCCAAAACGGCCCTCACAGGTGATAAATTTTTGAATAAATAGCAGCAAAGTAGCCCACTCCTCTTTCAAAGCATGAACAGGAATTCCCCTTTTAAAAATAGTTACATCCATACCTGGGTTACGTAGGATTATTCTCCAGGCTTCATCACTAATACTCTTGTTCTTGAACTAGCGTTCACCTTCTTGAGGAAGTTCTGTGGTAGCTGTTATGGATGCCTCATTCACCATAAATTCGAGGTCCCCAATCTCTACCTCCAGGCCATTGAAAGACCTTGCAAAAGATTTTGTCACCTCTTTATGGTAGCCTCTAAACTTTTGGATAAACCGAAGCCACTTTGCCTTTTTCAATATATCCCTGACTTGCGGGTATCCTTCCATGAATTTAGGTCCTTCTGGTTCTATTCTCAACAACTGACCCATCCTTCTTTCTGCTCTTTAAAACTTGTCTGCGTGAGGAGGGTTCAACGGAGGTAAGACGGCTGAATGAGCGGAAATGAGCACGATTTATGGAGGAGACCAGTGACTGTAGGCAGATATCAAAGAATGGGTATACGGAATGTAGCGTAACAGAGAACAAAATGGGGTGAAGTGGAACAGAGAAGGGTTACGTGAGCACGGTGGAAATGCAGCTGTGAGATCAATAAAACAGTAGGAGGAGTATAACGCATCCAACAGTTATTTAAAATTGGGTGGCTGCAGAGTAAATGTAAGCACGTTTATGAAACGGCTATGGATTTTATGCGGCTGAGAGAAGCCGTAGTCAAATCAACCACGTTTCATCATCACAGGTGGAGTATCGGAGTATGAGTGAAGATCGAAGGCTTGATTATGGGACCGTTTGAAAATGAATGCAAGGATTGTGGGAGGATCATATAGAGATCGTGGAATGGTTACGGAGTTTGTCAATACAATCCTTGCATATAATGGAGCTATGGTTAATAACTATGTAAAAATGTGCTTAAATGCTATTTGAAATAAATTTTTACTCATACCTTGGAATTCTTGCCATTTTTCATTGGTCTTCAATTAGTTGCTCCTCATTGATATCTTGAATGCCCCATGTCTTCATAATATGTCTTCATACCTACATTTGATTTCATGATTGTTGAACTAACATCTGGCTGTACATTTTTTTTGAAAAACAGAGTGGTAGCTGCAGAATCTGCTTCTGGCTGCGGAAACTGGTGTCAGCTGCGGAAACAGGTGTCAGCTGTGGAAACTGACACAGCTATTATTTGGGTGAATGGAAATAGACGGATGATAACTGACTGAATGAAAATGGTCATGAAAGAAAATTTTATTGGTGAAATGAAATGAAATAGATGAAATGAAGTGGAGTGAAATGAAGTGGAATGGAATGGAGTGGGTGGTCACAAAACTTGTGATATGAAAGAGAAAGATTTTTTTTTGGAAAATATAGGGTGTCAGGTGTTCCTGATTTTCACCCTACATTTTCTGTATAAGACTACCAATCAATGATTGGTTTTCAGGCTTATACAATTTTTTTTTAACTGAAAAGAACAAAGGCTAGGCTGGTAGAGAAGAAGAATTATTCTGTACCAACCTGATTGCAGAATTTTCTTGAAACATTTTGACAAATTCCTCTTTTGAGAGTGGCTTATGATAGACTTTTAATCTGTGGCCATTCACAATAAGAGGAGTTTGAAATTCATCAATGGTCTTGATTCTTACCAC
>CM076581.1:84489290-84586620 GCA_034641835.2 Pinus albicaulis | reverse complement strand
AACAAGTACCATTTATTCAAATATGGCAAGGAGTTTATTGTGAGAGCACATCGCAAAAATCTAGACTCTTCTTTAGTGAATGTTGGGCAGATGAAAAGGCTTGTCAATGCAAAACAAAATTTGACTTTATTGATGATTAAACAAAGAGAAGTTGTATATAATCCTTTTCATGTTAATGATGATGTAAATATTGAGTTGTTTCAGTCTGAAAGAAGGTCGTCTTTGGAAGAAGATGACAAGAAGTTGCATCAATTGTCTTTGGTGTCGATCGGTGCAGAAAACAAAGTGTCAGTGCAAGGAGGTGCAAAGATACAAGAGAGGGTAAAGCATCCAAGAAAATAAGGCACAAATTTCAGCAATGATCATTGCTGGTTTCAGAATGGCAGGGTACTATGGTGAGGAAACTTGGTCAGGAATTGACACAAGTACAAGGCTAATTCAGCAAAAAATTTCCATAAGGATAGGATGCAAGGTGAACGTAATTTTCAGTTTCCTTTGAAGATAGACCAATGTAGGAACATTATGTTTACTGCAAATTTAAGTTGATGTTCTGCAAGTTTCAAAAATTTACAGCATGACAAGGTCAAAGTTAGCAACAATTTATCAACAGATTCAAGGAAGAATTTGTCATTTTATGAGAAGCTTCAATTAATGAAATCAGGGAAATTTCAGTGGATTAATATTGGAAGAGTGGAGATTCAGTCTCCTCATCTTCAGGTTCAGTAGTCCAGAGAGCTTGTGGGGTCTAAAAGCTTCCTAGTGGAGAGGTGTGACCAGGAGATCATGTCCAAGTTCAAAAATGCTCAAAAATGAGAGTGCTCAAATTTTTTTGCAACCTGAACGAATGGAAAGCTCTCATTGCTTCGATTTTGGCACTATGAACGGTTCGCAAAATAGAGGTCGTATGCAGAATTTATGAAGGTTTGAAAAGCCCAGTAAACTCCAAAAATGAGTTGACCAAGTTAGACTTTTTTAATTTTGGAAAAATTTTAAAAAGAATATTCCAAGAATATTCCCTAAAATATTCCCTTGAGGGTGAATGAAATGAGGACAAGTGGCAGAAATCTATTCGGTGATGGTTTGACTCATTTGATTGTGCCTAATCAAAGCGTGCCACGTGGCAAGTCTGGAGGCTGCCACATGGCCCCAGGCCGGTGGAAAATCTGCATTATAAAATCTTTGGGGCTCTACAGGATTCAAACCATGGTCTAAAATATTTGGGGCTCTACAGGATTCGAACTGTGGTTGACGGGCTGCCATCCCATAGGCTTGACCAGGCGGATGACACATTAGATCTTAATAAATAATGAGCAAAGTTTGTATTTATCGTTTAAAAACGATCTGGGTGAAAATAAAAGGGTTGGCCCCACATGATGTGCCCATACCGCTCGAGCTTGAGGGCTTATACCTGGCGGTAACAGTTTGTTAATGGTGGTGAAACCAGAGCCCATGTGGCCAACACATGCTGACATTTAATGCAACTGTTTTGAAACCGTTGGTTATGCGGTTAGGCCGTCGATTAGAGTAGTGTGTCATGTGACCATCCTCAACACAAAATTTAATATAACCGTTAACAACCCACCTAATCTAGAGCGCTTCCACCATTTTTGGAATTTTTCTATTTTTTTCGACCCTAATTAGAGTTCCTTCACTTTTGGAGGAGGTTTTCAAGGGACATTGGGAAAAAATTTGTTTTTGCCATAACTCTCTCATTATTGAATGAAATTGGGTGCAAAAATAGGCAAATTTGGGTATTTTGGACATTCTGAGTAGTTTTTCACAGGTTTCAGGTCGAACAGAGGTGATCTTCAGTAGTTTTAGCTTCGAGGAAGATGAAGGAGCCATCAGGGCCATCATGGAGAAGGCAATGTATTGGGCTTTCTTTATCTGTTTTATGTAAATGATTAGTCATCTCTAGCTAATTCATACCTTCTAAAGCTTATTTTACAGATATTTTTTCCTATTGAGGCTTATTTTCACTTGTACTTACATTTTGAGAAAATTAATACATGAGGGACATGCCATTGGGAGCTGGACCAGTAGATGTAGCCCAGGAGGGGTGAACTGCTTCAACAATTTGTTGAGTAATGTACTTTGTGAAGTTTATTTCTCTATTCTTTAATATTTTACAATTGATAAATAGTTAAAATACTTAATCAATCCTCACACAGAAATCTGTTTAACAAAGCCAAAACTATTCGTTTAACCTGCAAATTAAGGAGAACCTTATGCACACATTATTATTACTATTTGGATACTTAGCACAACATAACTAATACAATCCATTCAGATCAGGTGTTCACATTGAACCATACATCTATTTGTATATATATGATTTGTTAAATATATTGCATGGAGTTGCACTATTGTTTTGTCTGGATAACCCATTGATAATGTAATGTGAGGAACTTGAAATGAAATGGCTTATGTCTCTTGATGGTAGAGATTATTTTGTTAACTAGCATGCAATATGGATGTTTTGAATGCTTCACATACACATTCTTATTTGAATGTGGTCATTGGAGTTGATGGAAAGGTGTTGTATAAAGTGGAGATGCTCTTTTGAAACTATTTACCAAGGTAATCCTTCTACCTTCACCATTCTCTTTGATAAATACACTAATTATGAAACTAAAACAACTCACCACATTTTTTCCATGTCTAGAACTCATAAATCCACTCAGTATGAAACTAAAACAATGTACCACATTTTTTACAAGAGGGTGGAACTAACAAATGAGTGCTTTAATTTCATTCTTGATTGAATGTTTATAACAAATCTATAAATATTTTCTGGGAGATCAAGATGTTGATAAAGAATTAGATAGATATGTCCTTTTTCTTCCATTATAAATTAATTTCAATCATTTTCTTGCAAGAAGCTAGGAGAATTACTTTTATTTCAAAGGAGATCTGAGGCTTCCACAAAGCCAATGAAAATCCCATCAAGTAAGACTCACAAACATGGAATGTGAAAAAGAATGAATAAATGAGGAAAAAAAGAACAACTTGAATATATAAAGCTAGAGACAAACATAATGATGGATTATCACTACCTAAATAGAAAAACTATATACATTCATCATTTATCTATAATTAGAATACAACTTTTCTTTTACATTGATGGAGCTAGATCCAAATTCATTACTTAAATAAAATGGACTAAGTTGTAGTGAAAAATGGGCACTATATTCATCATATGTTCAAAAATATTAACGAAGATTCATGTGGATGAACAAATTTTCCACCCTTAAACACAAAATCAATAGTGGGAAGCTTCAATCTTAAATTGCAACTTCAAAATAACATCCTAGAAGAAATAAATGGCTTGCTTGTTAGATATATACAAGGAGGTATACAAGCGGTGTTCATGGTGACATTACTTAGTTCCTCTACATGGTAATATCATCAAGATTCTATATTTCTGAAATATTTACTTTTTCAGGAAAATAAATTCCATTGACATCAACAGATCTAGTAGTTGATTGATGAGTCTCACAGCCAAAATCTGAAGATTGAAGCAACCCGAGCAAATAATCCGCGATCGGTTCCTTAATTGAACTAGATTCTAAGGTCTCCTGGCTTGTTTGGGGAATCATAACATTGTTTTCAAGTAATGAGCTACCATCATCATGACAGAAGCCTTCAAAGGTACACATTTTTAATTGTGTTTCCAAATTCATGAAATCAATCCCATTTTCCACAATAGTAGTGCTAATGTAGATAATTTTTGGGGTTTTCAAAATCATCAACCCCTTGAGGTGAACATAAGTCATCAATATAAATACAATTATAATCATAATTCAAATTCGAAGAGTCAACATGATTTTCAAGGGACTCAACTTTAAACCTTCTGAGAAGGTGGCATAAGTATTTGCAAGTTGTTGATATGGATGTCCTAAAACTGATCATAAAAGGGTACAAGTGGGGTTTGAAATAAGCTGATATGCATATCAGTTAGAATTTATGACTCACCTTGAATCTAATTTGTAAGGGTAAATCAAATTGAAAGAACTGTTGGGCCTCATTCAAGAGGCCTGTAGTAGCGACCACATTGGGCTTATGGCTCTTCCCTAAGCTTGCTGAACATTTTGGAAAGTGTGTGCATGTATTTATATGTGAGTCTACTGTAATCATATCTTTAAGATTCTTTACCATCTTCTTAATCTTCCTTAAGATTCTTTACCATCTTCTTAATCTTCTTGAGAGGTGACAAGTCATCAACAAAATTGAGTTTTTCTTTCTTTCCTCTAATCCTCCTGGAAATGATTCTCGAATTCAACATGACTTGAATCTATACATAACTAATTGGTATGAGAACTCATATATGCCTCTTGAATTACATGAAGCAATAACCTTAATGGGCAATGTTAACAAGTAATAAAGATGTTCAATATTTATTTTTAAAATGCTTAAGAGATGCTTAATATGTAATTACTCATAAGATCAATCTTTATGGATTCTCTTGAAAATAAAGAAAACTCTTTTTATCCTTTTGATATTGCATCTTGTACATGGTTTCAATAATATATATGTTCATTTTTATTTAATAATAATATTATAAGTAATAGCTAATGTTTAAGTCTATTAACTTTAGTTTGGGTGGTTGGACAAAATGGTTGTAATTCTTTCCACCTTATGAAAGTTTCAATTCTGGAAAGTTGACATGCTTAAGTTGACCTCTGTCATCCCTTTTAAGTGAGAGAGAGGTAGATAGAGCTCTCCAAAATTTTGTCAATTGAATCTAGCTTAGGTGGATAGGTGACATCATTGCAATCCCAAGTTTAAGTATGCTAATTTGACATGTTTAACCTCTAAAATATAGTCAGTATGTTGTGTGTTTAAGTGAATATACTTTGAATACTCTATCTATACTAAGCTTAGGCTATAAAAAATCTAATTTCTTTATCCAAACAATTCTCCAAACCTAAAATTTCTTTTTTCAATAAAATAATTCATATTTATAATTTAAATATTCAAATAAATTTCATAACATATCACTTTTTCTTTTATCTATGCTACACTTCCCTATGCTACAGGATTACGACATTTCCTTTGCAACAAGTGGTACAATTAGTAGTAATAAAGTAGATGCAATTTATAGTTATCTCTTCCTCCTTTTACAGGTTGGTTTTTGGGTTATATTATTTATAGTTGTATAATAATATTGATTTCAAATGTCTAAATTTTCATAGGTAATAGTAACATGTAATGCTTTGTGAATAAGGTTATATTTTTAGTAGATCTTTTGTTTAAAAAAATAATTATAATAAACTATAAATCAATTATGCTTAGTAAAGCTATTAGTTATAATTCTAAACTCATATATGGAGTAAAACCTTGCAAAATTTTGTTACTTTCTTTTAATTCTAGTTAGATGACACTTTAATCATTAATAATTTGTAATCTAGTAATATTTAGTTGAAATATAGTTCTTAGTTAGAGAACAATTGGAGATTATATATAAAAGACTAGACTATTGACATGCTTATATGTTTATATGTTTTTGTTGTAAAACCACTAACAATAAGATATTTCACTTTTCTATAATACAACCATATTATTAACAAAAGAAAGTTTTTTGTTTTTGTTTTTGCTATTTTCATCATAAATCCAACTTTGAACATACTTTTCTTTTAATAAGTCTTTTATTTTTACAATCACTTTATTAAATGCATGACATTTCAAGAAAAAATTAAACTTAGTGCACTATATGAAGAACATAATGAGTGAATATAAACTTCATTTATTGAATCCTCCATTTCTTTCTTAAACTTAGCCACCTCACACTTTGAAAGCATAAAATATAGTGAGTTATCTTAAGTTCAATATTTAGGTTAATGTCTCATCTTAATCATAGCATCATGGAAAATTTATCTTACATCCATCTAATTTCATGCATTTTGATCATCTTTAATGATCGGAAATATGAGTCCATAAACATTTTAATATTATTCGTAAGTACAAATATAAAATGACCAAACCCTGTATCTCTTCTAACCACAAAAATGGCCTAAAAAAAACAAAAATGATACTTTTCTTTATCTCGTCACTTTTTCTTTTTTTATTCTCTTTTTTTTTTCTATGTGGTTCATGGACCCTAAAAGAAAACAAAAATGATACTTTTCTTTATCTCATCACTTTTTTTCTTCTTCTATGTGGTTCATGGACCCTAGAGATCAGTAACCATTAAGTCCACAAAATATGTGTACCTTATTGTAAAACCACTATTGTTTATAAAACTATATTTCACTTTTCTATAATACAACCACCTTATTAACAAAGAAAGTTTGTTGTTTTTGTTTTTGCTATTTTCACCATAAATCCAACTTCTAACATATTTTTCTTTTGATAAGTCTTTTATTTTTACAATCACTTTATTAAATGCATAACATTTCAATAAAAAGTAAACTTAAGTGCTAGTGCACTATATGAAGAACATAATGAGTGAATATGAATTTCATTTATTGAATCCTCATTTTCTTTCTTAAACTTAGCCCATCTCACACTTTGAAAGCTTAAAAATATAGGCATATATCAAAAGTGCATTATCTTAAGTTCAATATTTAGGTTAATGTCTCATCTTAATCACAACATCATGGAAAATTTATCTTACATTCATCTAATTTCATAGATTTTGATCATCTTTAATGATTCATTTTTCCTCATCCCATTTTCTTTATAGTCACTAATTAACATTGCTGTAAGAATTTCTTGTTTTCTCTTATGAAATATGAGTCCATAAACATTTTGATATTATCCGTAAGTACAAATATAAAATTACCAAACCCTTTATCTCTTCTAACCATAAAAATGGCCTAAAAGAAAACAAAAATGATACTTTTCTTTATCTCATCACTTTTTTTTTTTTTTTTCCTGTGGTTCATGGACCCTAGAGATCAGTAACCATTAAATCCACAAAATATTTATACACAAGAAGATCTATCAAAAGAAATCACTTCAACCACAAAGCCTAACTTGGAGGATGTTTAGAAAATTGAATGTGTGTCCTTTCAATAAGGAAACAAAAATGCTTTTAACCGGAGAGACTTTAAACTAACCCTTAAAGCTATCCCATAACTTTAACCACACGCTACTTCATTTAATTCATAATCATTACATTCTCCAAATATTTTATCTACACACCCTTGCTATCCTAGCCTTTTTTGTTTTGTTTGGGTTCTCCTGAGGTTTTCCCTAAAGCCCGGTTTAATCCATCAAAACCGCTTAGCCACTTTGAGAACCCTCTTTGTTGAGCTTTCCGACCTCATTGCCTAACCAACTATAAACACGGATAACTAAAGAAATAAGCCGACCTCGGTGCATGAAGAGGCATAAATAGACTATAAATGAAAGAAAAAATACAAGACAGCAAGTCATAGTGCGACTAAGCAGTTCGCCATACTTTCATTATCTCTTTTATTCTAAAACGATATCAAAATATAAATCTTTTTGGAAGTGAGCCTCCTCTTCCGGAAGCTTTGCAATAGTAGCAATGGCGAAACGCTTGTTTGAATTTGGTGATGAAGAAACAGCTGACATAAAGTTACAGTTAATCGATGAAGATGGAGACCAAAGAAATCTATCCCTTCATTCTCAAGTTTTGAAAAAAGCGAAGTTTTATGAAGCCCGGCTTTCTCAGAGTCTGTCTCTGGATGAGCAGCCTCTTGAACTCAAGATAAATAGCTCTGTTAGTGCAGGGATTTATCTTAAATGTTTTCAGCTCATGTATTCCTGTGAAACAGACAAACTCTTTCGTTTCTCAAGTGTGGATGAAGCCCTGGATATTCTACCAGTTGTTTCTCAAATGATATTTGATAAGGGGGTAAAGAAATGCATGAAATATTTGAATGCTGTTCCATGGAGTCATGAGCAAGAATCCAAACTTGTAGCCATGCTATCCTCTTTGCCAATAAACATATTGCCAGAGTTAGCTGCTCGACTTGGTATGAGCCATGACAAGTCAGAATACTGTGTTGATTTAGATATGGTGAAACAGACTTTACATGACATGTTGTCTACAATTTCTAGTAGATCAAACAGTACTAGTGTACCTCGCACGGAAGTGGAGAAATATATTGTAGGGTTCTTTGAGGCTGCAAAGAAGTCCCCAGTTAGCGCAATTGCAGAAACGTGTAGGAACGTATTGTTAGAAGAGTTTCGTTTAAACGTAGAACGTATTAAATTTAGTGAGTTTAGCGATGCAGAAGAATTAACTCTTAATGCTTGGTGTGATCTATTATGGCTCTTCGACGTTACTAGGGGCTGTGATGGGAAGCTATATGAAAAGTTTATTGAATTATTTTGCGTGGATGGTTACCTTCGTGATTCAGCAAAATACAGTCGCGTTGGTGTGAAAGTGAAAGTAGAGATTTTGGTTGATCGGATTCTAATTGCAATGGGAAATGGGGGGATAATTATTCCTGCCTCATTTAGGGTTTCGTTTCTAACCAATTGGTTGGATTCCATGGTTATGCTGATTGCCGATCACCCTATGCATAGTGAAAATTTGTGGGCATTGGAGAGAGGAATTATGGATGTGGGTGACACCCTTCGGTTGTCTGATCAGAAATTAATTTACAACATTTGGAGAGACTTATACAAAAGACTATCAATGGACCAAAGTAATGCGCTCAAATGGTGGGCTCAGAAAGTGCAGGATGCCATCGAGAATGGCAAGATTGGTGATACAACGGCATAGCTTGTGGCATGGCAGTCTTATATTCAGTCGTTTTGTTTTGTTTTCTTTCCATTTTCATGTTCTGCTATTCAATTTAGTTGTTTAGGTCAAAACATTCTCTTAACGCTGTGAGCTCTGCTTTGTCATTTGTCCTGTTATTATACCTGCAGCCCAGCAGGTGTAAATTTGTTATAGTTTTCCATAATTACATTTTTTTTATAGATTTTATTGAATGCTAGTTTTAACTTTTTACTGATGATGGTTGTACTACAAAGTATTATTATTACGATTTTATTATTTGATGATTTTATGTATGTAACTTCACTATTCCTAACCGGCGTTGTTTCTAATATTTTGAATGCAATACAACCCACTTGTTTTTAACATATGGAAGATTGCAGTCTGTAATTATAAATAGAGATGAATGAACGTGTAATCTTGTTTGTTGTGGAGTATATTTTAAGTGAAGTATATTTTAATTTTATTCATTGTGAAATGTTTTTATCAGGATTATGCAGAGTTTAAAACTTTTTTCTGTTACCGATTAACACCGTGATTGTATTTAGTTGTTTAGGTCAAAACATTCCCTTCCCTTTAGCCATGTATCGTAATTTTCCCTGTTATTATTATTACCATTTCATTATTGATGATTTTCATTGCGCATTGTAGTTTTTAAATTTTGCTCTCACAAGTAGTATATTATCACATGGTTTTATATCAATACGTAGTGAACAATTTTATTATCAAGGATTTTTACTTTGGGTTATGCTTGTTTATCTCTCAATTTCCTATACATTAACATTATAATAATGAGAATTATTATTACTACGTGGAAAAAAAATATACAATTATAAATAAAGATCAATGAAGAGTGCAGAAAGTGACTTTTGACTTTTTAATCTTGTTTGTTTCGGCGTATATATATATACTTTTGCTATAAATATATTTATCATATAGGTTAATAGTAGTATATGAAGCACATATACAACCACATTAGAAAATGTGGTTGATATATACCCATAAACATTTATCAATCACATTAATAATTATTAGATGTATAGTGTTAATGTGGTTATTGGAGATTGATTATCTCGAATTACTAAAATCGATAGTTGGACCCACATATATTCTCGCTAAAATCTTAGCCTATAAGCTTAAGCCCCTTGTGGGTCTCACCAATACCTATGTTAAGGATTCGACTTCCTTTATAAAGGAATGGAAGGATATAAGCTTGGAGCTCGGGGAGTTATTAGTAAGTTTTGATGTTGTATCATTATTTACCAAAATCCCCATCCTTGAAGCCATTAGTTTCATTAATAGAACCTCATACCAAAACACTTCTAAATTGGTTAGCCTCTGCCTCACCTCGACTTTCTTTAGTTTCCAAGGTGAGTTCTATCATCAAACTTGCGGTGTTTCGATGGGTTCCCCTCTCTCCCTAAGATTTTGAATCTAAGGCCTTAGCCTCAACTCAATTTTGCCCTAAAAAGTGGAAGAGGTTTATGGATGATACTTGTGTCATCTGGGCCCATGGTTGGGAGAAATTAGACTGTTTTTGTGCCATTTGAACTCAATGTCTGATTCCATTAAATTCACGATGGAAGTATAAGTGGATGGATGCCTTCCCTTCCTAGACATCCTTCTCTCTAGGAACGATGATGGTTCTATCTCTCAACAATTTTTTCGTGAGAAAACTCACTGGGAGCAGTATCCTCATGCTGGTTCCCATCACTTTCCTCCTAAAAAATTTGGTGTTCTTTGCAAACTTTCTACCCGTGCTCTAAGAATCTCCGATGACAACCACTTGGAGTCAGAGAAATCCCATCTCCTTGATGTCTTTGAAAATAATGGGTATAATAGATCACAAGGCCTTAAGGCTTTTCAAAGAGTATATAAAGGGTCAGGAGCCAAATATTCTCGAGTTAATCATATTTCCAAGGTTCATCTCACATTATCCAAGGGACAACAGAAAAAATTTCCCATGTCCTTAGGAGGAATAATGTCTCCTCATCATTTAAACCCCTTCATACTATTAGGAATTCTCTCGGATCTATCGAGGACCGTGTTGACCCTAAAGACATTAAAGGTGTCTACATGATTCCTTGTTCCTAGGGTATTCCTTATATTGGAGAAACGGGGAGATCCATTAAACAGAGAATCCAAGAGCTTGATGCACACATTAGACACAATCGCTCTCACACATCAGCTCTTGTTGACCATGTGGAAAAATCATGTCACCCTGTCTGCATTTAAGACTCCAAGGTCATTGCTAAGAATGACCACTTCCACCATAGGAAGCTTCGAGAAGCTATTGAGATTGAAAGACATGCTAAGAATCTCAATAGGGATGATGGATGGAAATTGAGTAAAAGCTGGACTCCAGCTTTGTAATTTTGATTTTTCCCTCGTTGTGTTCTCTGTTTCCTTAGGTCTCCGTTAGTTTTTTCTTAATCTTTCTCCCTTCTTTTTATTTTCCTTAATTATTTTCTCCCTATCTTGGTGATTATTATTCCCCCTCTCTCCTAAAAAATTTCTTCCCCTCTTTGTGGTGGTCTCTTTCTTTTTTTTCCCTTTTTATTTATTTTCTTATCTTGGTCCCTTATTTATATATATTTTCCTCCTCTTAACTTTTTCCCTTATTTATTAAATTTAATATATTTTCCCTATTATTAAATAAAAATTTGTAATTCTTTTAATATTAATAAAATTTTTTATTAAAATAATTAAAATATTTATTAAATATTAAAAAAGATTGAAATATTTTAAATAATAATAAATTTTTAAATGAATTAAACTTTTTAAATAATTTTTTTATTTTTAAATATTTTATTTTATCATCTTTAATTTTTCAAAAAATATTAAATATTTAAATCATCTTTTTATAAACTAATTAACTAACTAACTCATCAACGGCTAGTTTTCTAACAGTTATATCCAGGCAACTATGAACTCAATAGTCCCATCGTGATCGCCAAAATGTTATTGTGGCGATGAGGTGGCAGATACACTGGATATTCTTTGATTTACTGAGGGTCTAATGAGTTTTTAGGAGGTATTTATGTGACTATATACTCAGAAGTCCCACCGTGATCGCCAAAATGTTGGTGTGGCGATGAGGTGGCAGATTCACTGGATATTCTTTGATTTACTGAGGGTCTAATGAGTTTTCAAGAGGTATTTATGTGACTATCTACTCAAAAGTCCCACCGTGATCGCCAAAATGTTGGGGTCCTGTGATTTGGCTGATTGGTAAACCAAATGACAAGGCAACATATAAACCAAGCTTTAGAGCTCTAGGATCTAGCCCTCCTAGTCTCAGAGAGGGATCTCTCAACAAGTGCAAAGATATGTCTTGTTTGCTTTTAAGGGTTGATTTTAGGCTAGTTATTAAGTGCAATTTTGTTTGTTTGGGTTTGGTTGGTTGGACATGAATGATTTAGGAAACATAGATAGAAAGGGGAAAAATCAGAGCCATTGGGAAATTGAGTCAAGAAGAAGCTATAACAAACTCAATCAATGAATATAGGATATCAAAGGGAAAATCTAACTTGGCCAGTGGATCTTGGGTTTGGTGGATGAAATGTAATGGACATTAAGGGTTTAGAAGGAGAAGTAGAACTAAGGGAAATTAAGAATCCTTAATTATATGCACTCCTTAACAAAGGGAATTAAAACATTATCTGAACATGAAGAGGCATTCAATAGACAAGGCTAACCATAAATTCTACGAATCACACTTCAGCAAATAATCATTTGATCCGGATTTATGCAGGAACGCAACAGAATAAACATATAAACATAAAGACAGAGATGCAGCGGAAATAACACTCCATTTTATTAATAAAAGAATGACTGCAATAAGCTTACAAACATAATGGAATGAAGCTAGCTAGGGCACTGGTAGCTATCTCTGGGAAGAGATGTGGCGGCTACAGGCCTCTGAACTGTGTTACAATGAGGCTCGAGGGCCTATTTATCATTTAGAAACAATGGGAAATCCTAAACAGCCAAAACCCTAACCCTAGGAGATGAAGCGCCAAAACTATGGGCCCCGTTTGGGTAAATTGGTGTTTCAACTTCCCAGGGGCGTAACTTAAGAAATAATAATTTTAGTTAATGGGTTTGCGTGCAGTATCTACAGAGATTGTTTCTCGGTTTCTCACCCAACTAACAAGTATAACTACTCATAGGCCTTTATATGACACATTCTTTGGTTAATTACAAGGTTTTGTTATTACCATAGAGGACTACCTGGTTACTTTTATTTTCTCTTCGCAGGTGGGTTGATCCCCTATTGGAGTCATGATTCAATTGATTTGAAGCTTACAACCCGAGACTGCTTAACCCAGTTTTTCTAAATTAATCTCTTTCTTCTATTTACCATGTCAATATTTGGAAAACCACGCCTAGATAATGGCTTACCCATGAACTGGGTCCTTAGGGTTTGATTGATTGTGTAAAAATGGTAGAAGTTAACTTATGACTTGTCGACCTTAAGGGTTTTGAATGTTAACTTAAAGAAGTCTACATGTTTATGTTGTTCATGAATATATATATATATATATATATATATATATAAAGAAAGGGATTATTGAGACCTAAAATTTTTGTAGTTTTCTTGTGGCAGTTATATCACCTATTAGTCTACCAAACTGAAATTCTAGACCTGAAGTTTTTATAATTTTCTTGTGGGAGTTATACCACCTATTTTTCTACCAAACTGAAATTCTAAAGTCTAGACTAGATGGACATTAATTTGTGAAATTTTGTTTTGTATTATTTTTATTGCAGTTATTTTTTTTTCTTGATTGCTATCTATAAGTTTCAAATAGCAGATTCAACGAGAGGGGAACCTTTGACTTCTATTGACTACAATGTTTAAGACACTGAAGAAATATTTGAAGATTACATGCACAATTATTTCTTCGCTGAGTAACTAAAAATGGACTTATTTCGATGCATACCATGTAGAAGTGTCTTCAAGGCTGCTTAGGGAAGGAAGCTTTGGGTTCAAAGTATTTTTATTTTTTAATAGAATTCTGACATACCTTTTAATGTAAGAGACTTGTATAGTGAACCTTAAGACTATGATATATTTATGAAGTAGTGGGTTGGGTTACTTTAGGACGTGCATTTCATAATTGTCTGTATTTTATGGGTTGGTTTTATGAAATCATATAAAAATCCGATATGTTTTAGTTTTCATAACTTCTATCCTTCAAATTCAAAACTTTTCTTGATCATCTGCCAAGTTGCACATGCAATGAATTGGTTTTGTCTAGATATTCAAAAAATTTCTAATCATTAAGCATTACGGTATAGGCTAATCAAATATTTGCAAGAGTAACTTATGGTAATACATGTGAATAAGTGTGGGTTTTCAAAATGTAGGGAGCCATATTTTAAATAATATATGTTTGTACATGAATAATAGATGAATGCTTATTTTGTTATGTCAAATAAATATTTCATTGCTTGATCACTTTCACACTTGGACCTAAATATGCTTTAATATATTTGGTATTCACATTGAATCATACATCTATTTGTATATAAATTCTTTGTTCAATATTTTATATGGAGTTGAATATATTGTGTTCACATTGAAAACATACATCTATTTGTATATATATGTTTTTTTTAGTATCTTACATGCACTTGAATACATTTGGTGTTGATCAGGAGATCATGTCCAAGTTCAAAAATTTTCAAAAATTAAAGTGCTAAAAAATGTTTGAAACCTAAACGAATGGAAAGGTTTCGTCACTACCATTCTGATGCCATGAACGGTTCGCAAAACATAGGTCGTATACAAAAGTTATGAAGGTTTGAAAAGCCCAGTAAACTCCAAAAATGAGTTGACCAAGTTTGACTTTTTTAATTTTGGAAAAATTTAAAAAAGAATATTTTGAGAATATTCCTTGAAATTTTCCCTCGAGGGCGAATGAAATGAGGACAAGCAGCATAAATCTATTCGGTGATGGTTTGACTCATTTGATTGTGCCCAATCAGAGGGTGCCACGTGGCCCCAAGCCGGTGGAAAATCTGCGTTATAAAATCTTTAGGGCTCTATAGGATTCGAACCATGGTCTAAAATATTTGGGGCTCTACAAGATTCGAACCGTGGTCGATGGGCTGCCAGCCCATAGGCCCGACCAGGCAGACTACACATTAGATCTTATTAAATAATGGGAAAAGTTTGTATTTATCGTTTAAAAATGATTTGGGCAGAAAATAAAAGGGCTAGCCCCACATGATGTGCCCATAGCACTCGAGCTCGGGGGCTTATACCTGGCAGTAACAATTTGTTAATGGCGGCGGAACTAGAGCCCATGTGGCCAACACACGTTGACATTTAATGCAACGGTTTTGAAATCGTTGGTTATGCGGTTAGGCTGGCGGTTAGAGTGGTGTGTCATGTGACTGCCCTCAACCCAAGATTTAACATAACCGTTAACAGCCCGCCTAATCTGGAGCACTTCCACCATTTTCGGAAGTTTGCTATTTTTGTCGACCCTAACTAGGGTTTCTCCAGTTTTGGAGGAGGTTTTCAAGGGACATTGGGCAAAACTTTGTTTTTGCCATAACTCTCTCATTATTGAACGAAATTGGGTGCAAAAATAGTCAATTTTGGGTATTTTGGACATTTTGAGCAATTTGGCATAGGATTCAGGTCGAACAGAGGTGATCTTCAGCAGTTTTAGCTTCGAGGAAGATGAAGGAGCCATCAGGGCCATCATGGAGAAGGCAGTGTATTGGGCTTTCTTTATCTGTTTTATGTAAATTATTAGTCATCTCTGGCTAATTCATACCTTCTGAAACTGATTTTATAGAGAGTTTTGCCTATTGAGGCTTATTTTCACTTGTACTTACATTTTGAGCAAATTAATACATGAGGGACATGTCATTGGGAGCTGGACCAGTAGATATAGCCCAGGAGGGGTGAACTGCTTCAACAATTTGCTGACTAATGTGCTTTGTGAAGTTTATTTCTATGTTATTTACTGTTGTAAAATTGATAAATAGTTAAAATACTTAATCAATCCTCACACTGAAATATGTTTAACAAAGACAAAACTATTTGTTTAACCTGCAAATTAAGGAGAACCTTATGCACACATTCTTATTACTGTTTGGATACTTAGCACAACATAACTAATACAATCCATTCAGATCAGGTTGGTATTAGAGCGTGAGTTCTACACTCTGTATTGTTCTTGTGCAAGATTTGTTTAACTGTTTGCAAGGTTTTTGATGCTTACTAGGCTAAAGTTTAAGAGAGGAGAAGGTCAATTGGAAAGGACTTACAATAATCCTTAGCCAAGGAGGGAAAGAGTGCCAGTATATACACCTTCAATTTCACCTCCAAGAGAAGCAGAATAAGCCATAAGCATGTCTTCAAGGGAAGGAGAAATCCATGAAGAAGTTGATCCCAAAGAGGAAGAAAGGGTGTTTAGAAAAGCATTCCTTGATTTGACAGAAATGGTGAGAGTCCTTTATCAAGAAAGGAATGAAAGAATGGAAGGAGAAGAATCCAAACTTCACAAGGAAGGAGAGGGATCATCAGGAGGCCATAATGATGAGGATAAATCCAAGAAGGGTAATGGAGGAAATGGAGACAGTGGAAAGTCGCCATCACCACCCTCATCTTCATCTTCATCTGCGTCAACCTCTACATCATATTTAGTACATCATACTCACAAAGTCAAGAACACGGGTAAAAATCATTTTCTTAAACTTAATGTTAAGTTTTAATTGCCAAAGTTTGATGGTGAAGTAGATGCATAAAAGCTAGATAACTGGATTAGTCAATTAGAAGTCTACTTGAGAATTCAAAATTTTCATGACGATGAAACTAAAATTCAGCTAGCTTCATTGAGAATGGAAGGTGCAACACTTGTTTGGTGGGAAGCCAAAACAAAGGAGGAGATTAAAAAATATGGTAATATTATCTTATCATGGTCTGATTTCATTTCTGCAATTAAACAACAGTTTTATCCATTAGCTCACGTGCAGAAAGCCATAATGGATTGGAAAATTTTCAAACAGTTGAAAGAACAAAATGTTCAAGTTTATACCCAAGAATTTAGAAGAAGAGCTCTTTTACTAGGAATTGATTTGCATAGCCAAGAAACTTTACTCGAGTATATAGGAGGTTTGCATACTTACCTAAGACATACCATTCTCATGTTTAACCCTACAAGCTTAGATGAGGTTTGTGTTCAAGCCACACATTTAGAGGCAAGGGGTAAACAAAATTTTGATGGGAATGAGGAAAGTGAGTTTAAAGGCAAAGGGAGAAAAAAGAGAAATGCAAATTCTAGGAAAGAGAAGGGAAATTTTTTTCTGCAAACACTGTTCTAAAACAAGCCATGATGAGGACCATTGTTGGAAACTTCATCCAGATTTGAAACTAGAAAGTTTTAAAACCAAAGATAAAGCCAAGGAGAAAGGCAAGACAGTTGCAATAGCTGAACAAGACTTAGGGTTTGAATCAGGAGATGAAACAAAAATCATAACTATGGCACTAAAGAACTTGAAGGGAAAAGAGAATGAAACTAAACCCAGTTCTAGTATTTCTAACTATCACATAGAAGCTCCAAGTGAAGAGAAGAGAATTGAACTATTTCATGTGAGGGTCATTTCCAAACACACCAAGATTGACACACTATTTGACAGTGGGTTGGAAGCGAACCTTATTTATGAAGACTTTTTCAAGAAACTGAATCTTGAAACCATTCCACATCCGAAACCATATCCTCTTGGTTGGACTTGTAAGGATGCAAATTTACAGGTTTCAAAGAAGTGCATGTTGCGCTTGGTAATAACAGTACATTTTATTGACACGGTCGAATTAGATGTTGTTCCGCTTGATATTACAGGTGTGGTGTTGGGAAGTCCTTGCTTGTATGACAGGAAAGCTATCTTCCATCGCCATGAGAACAAGTACCATTTATTCAAAGATGGCAAGGAGTTTATTGTGAGAGCACATCGCAAAAAACTAGACTCTTCTTTAGTGAATGCTGGGCAGATGAAAAGGCTTGTCAATGCAAAACAAAATTTGAATTTATTAATGATTAAACAAAGAGAAGTTGTATATAATCCTTTTCATGTTAATGCTGATGTAAAAATTTATTTGTTTCAGTCTGAAAGTAGGTCGTCTTTGGAAGAAGATGAAAAGAAGTTGCAGCAATTGTCTTTGGTGTCGATCGGTGCAGAAAACAAAGTGTCAGTGCAAGGAGGTGCAAAGATCCAAGAGAAGGTAAAGCATCCAAGAAAATAAGGCACAAAGTTCAGCAATGATCATTGTTGGTTTCAGAATGGCAGGGTACTATGGCGAGGAAACTTGGTCAGGAATCGACACAAGTACAAGGCTAATTTAGCAAAAAACCGCCATAAGGATAGGATGCAAGGTGAAAGTAATTTTCAGTTTCCTTTGAAGATAGACCAATGTAGGAACAATATGTTTACTGCAAATTTAAGTTGATGTTCTGCAAGTTTAAAAAATTTGCAGCGTGACAAGGTCAAAGTTAGCAACAATTGATCAACATATTCAAGGAAGAATTTGTTGTTTTATGAGAAGCTCCAATTAATGAAATCAAGGAAATTTCAGTGGATTAATATTGGAAGAGTGGAGATTCAGTCTCTTCATCTTCAGGTTTAGTAGTCCAGAGAGCTTTTGGGGTCCAAAAGCTTCCCAGTGGGGAGGTGTGACTAGGAGATCATGTCCAAGTTAAAAAATGCTCAAAAATGAAAGTGCTCAAAATTTTTTGCAACCTAAACGAACAGAAAGGTCTCGTCACTAATATTTTGGCGCTGTGAATGGTTCGCAAAATAGAGGTCGTATGCAGAAGTTATGAAGGTTTGAAAAGCCCAGTAAACTCCAAAAATGAGTTGACCAAGTTAGAATTTTTTAATTTTGGAAAAATTAAAAAGGAATATTTTGAGAATATTCCCTAAAATATTCCCTTGAGGGCGAATGAAATGAGGACATGTGGCAGAAATCTATTCGGCGATGGTTTGACTCATTTGATTGTGGCCAATCAGAGGGTGCCACGTGTCAAGCCCGAAGGCCACCACGTGGCCCTAGGCCGGTGGAAAATCCGTGCTATAAAATCTTTGGGGCTCTACAGGATTCAAATCGTGGTCTAAAATATTTGGGGCTCTATAGGATTCGAACCGTGGTCGACGGGCTACCATCCCATAGGCCCGACCGGGCAGATGACACATTAGATCTTAATAAATAATGAGCAAAGTTTGTATTTATTGTTTAAAAATGATTTGGGCGAAAATAAAAGGGCTAGCCCCACATTACGTGCCCATACCACTCGAGCTTAGGGGTTTATACTTGGCATTAAAAAATTGTTAATGGCGGCAGAACCGAAGCCCGTGTGGCCAACACACGTTGACATTTAATGCAACAGTTTTGAAACCGTTGGTTATGCGGTTAGGCCGGCGGTTAGAGCAGTGTGTCATGTGACCAACTTCAACCCAAAATTTAATATAACTGTTAACAACCTGCATAATCTAGAGTGCTTCTGCCATTTTTGGAAGTTTTTTATTTTTGTCGACCCTAATTGGAGTTCCTCCACTTTTGGAGGAGATTTTCAAGGGACATTGGGCAAAAATTTGTTTTTGCCATAACTCTCTCATTATTGAACTAAATTGGGTGCAAAAATAGTCAAATTTGGGTATTTTGGAAATTCTAAGAAGTTTGGCATAGGTTTCAGGTCAAACAGAGGTGATATTCAGTAGTTTTAGCTTCGAGGAAGATGAAGGAGCCATAAGGGCCATCATGGAGAAGGCAGTGTATTGGTATTTCTTTATTTGTTTTATGTAATTGATTAGTCATCTCTGGCTAATTCATACCTTCTGAAGCTGATTTTATAGATATTTTTTCCTATTGAGGCTTATTTTCACTTGTACTTACATTTTGAGCAAATTAATACACGAGGGACATGCCATTGGGAGCTGGACCAGTAGATGTAGCCCAGGAGGGGTGAACTGCTTCAAAAATTTGCTAAGTAATGTGCTTTGTGAATTTTATTTCTCTGTTCTTTACTATTGTACAATTGATAAACAGTTAAAATACTTAATCAATCCTCACATAGAAATCTTTTTAACAAAGCCAAAACTATTTGTTTAACCTGCAAATTAAGGAGAACCTTATGCACACATTATTATTACTGTTTGGATACTTAGCACAGCATAACTAATACAATCCATTCATATCAGGTGTTCACATTGAACCATACATCTATTTGTATATATATGATTTGTTAGATATATTGCATGGAGTGGCACTATTGTTTTGTCTGGATAACCCATTGACAATGTAATATGAGGAACTTGAAAGGAAATGGATTATGTCTCTTGATGGTAGAGATTATTTTGTTAACTAGCATGCAATATGGATGTTTTGAATGCTTCACATTCACATTCTTATTTGAATGTGGTCATTGGAGTTGATGGAAAGGTGTTGTATAATGTGGAGATGCTCTTTTGAAACTATTTACCAAGGTAATCCTTCCACCTTCACCATTCGGTTTCATAAATTCACTAAGTATGAAACTAAAAAAACTCACCACATTTTTTCCATGTCTAGAACTCATAAATCCACTCAGTATGAAACTAAAACAATGTAACACATTTTTTACAAGAGGGTGGAACTAACAAATGAGTGCTTTAATTTCATTCTTGATTGAATGTTTATAACAACTCTATAAATATTTTCTGGGAGATCAAGATGTTGATAAAGAATTAGATAGATATGTCTTTTTTCTTCCATTATAACTTAATTTCAATCATTTTCTTGCAAGAAGCTACGAGAATTACTTTTATTTCAAAGGAGATCTGAGGCTTCCACAAAGCCAATGAAAATCCCATCAAGTAAGACTCACAAACATGGAATGTGCAAAAGAATGAATAAATGAGGAAAAAAAAGAACAACTTGAATATATAAAGCTAGAGACAAACATAATGATGGATTATCACTACCTAAATAGAAAAACTATATACATTCATCATTTATCTATAATTAGAATACAAATTTTCTTTTACATTGATGGAGCTAGATCCAACTTCATTACTTAAATAAAATGGACTAAGTTGTAGTGAAAAATGGGCACTATATTCATCAAATGTTTAAAAATATTAACGAAGATTCATGTGGATGAACAAATTTTCCACCCTTAGACACAAAATCAATAGTGGGAAGCTTCAATCTTAAATTGCAACTTCAAAATAACATCCTAAAAGAAATAAACGACTTGCTTGTTAGATATATACAAGGAGGTATACAAGCAGTGTTCACGGTGACATTACTTAGTTCCTCTACATGGTAATATCATCAAGATTTTATATTGCTGAAATATTTAATTTTTCAGGAAAATAAATTCCATTGACATCAACAGATCTAGTAGTTGATTGATGAGTCTCACAGTCAAAATCTGAAGATTGAAGCAACCCGAGCAAATAATCCATGATCGATTCCTTAATTGACTGGATTCTAAGGTCTCCTGGCTTGTTTGGGGAATCATAACATTGTTTTCAAGTAATGAGCTACCATCATCATGACGGAAGCCTTCAAAGGTATGCATTTTTAATTGTGTTTCCAAATTCATGAAATCAATCCCATTTTCCACAATAGTAGTGCTAATGCAGATAATTTTTGGGGTTTTCAAAATCATCAACCCCTTGAGGTGAACATAAGTCATCAATATAAATACAATTATAATCATAATTCAAATTCGAAGAGTCAACATGATTTTCAAGGGACTCAACTTTAAACCTTCTGAGAAGGTTGCATAAGTATTTGCAAGTTGTTAATATGGATGTCCTAAAATTGATCATAAAAGGGTACAAGTGGGGTTTGAACTAAGCTGATATGCATATCAGTTAGAATTTATGACTCACCTTGAATCTAATTTGTAAGGGTAAATCAAATTGAAAGAACTGTTGGGCCTCATTCAAGAGGCCTGTAGTAGCGACCACATTGGGCTTATGGCTCTTCCCTGAGCTTGCTGAACATTTTGGCAAGTGTGTGCATGTATTTATATGTGAGTCTATTGTAATCATATCCTTAAGATTCTTTACCATCTTCTTAATCTTCCTTAAGATTCTTTACCATCTTCTTGAGAGGTGACAAGTCATCAACAAAATTGAGTTGTTCTTTCTTTCCTCTAATCCTCCTGGAAATGATTCTCGAATTCAACATGACTTGAATCTCAAATTCAACATGACTTGAATCTATACAGAACTAATTGGTATGAGAACTCATATATGCCTCTTGAATTACATGAAGCAATAACCTTAATGGGTGATGTTAACAAGTAATAAATATGTTCAATATTTATTTTTAAAATGCTTAAGAGATGCTTAATATGTAATTACTTATAAGATCAATCTTTATGGTTTCTCTTGAAAATAAAGAAAACTCTTTTATCCTTTTGAGATTGCATCTTTTACATGGTTTCAATAATATAGATGTTCATTTTTATTTAATAATAATATTATAAGTAATAGCTAATGTTTAAGTCAATTAACTTTAGTTTGGGTGGTTGGAAAAAATGGTTGTAATTCTTTCCACCTTATGCAAGTTTCAATTTTGGAAAGCTGACATGCTTAAGTTGACCTCTCTCATCCCTTTTAGGTGAGAGAGAGGTAGATAGAGCCCTCAAAAATTTTGTCAATTGAATCTAGCTTAGGTGGATAGGTGACATCATTGTGATCCCAAGTTCAAGTATGCTAATTTGACATGTTTAACCTCTAAAATATAGTCAGTACGTTATGTATTTAAGTGAATATACTCTGAATACTCTATCTATACTGAGCTTAGGCTATAAAGAACCCAATTTCTTTATCCAAACAATTCTCCAAACCTAAAATTTCTTTTTTCAATAAAATAATTCATATTTATAATTTAAATATTCAAATAAATTGCATAATATATCACTTTTTCTTTTATCTATGCTACACTTCCCTATGCTACAAGATTACGACATTTCCTTTGCAGCAAGTGGTACAATTAGTAGTAATAAAGTAGATGCAATTTATAGTTATCTCTTCCTCCTTTTACAAGTTGGTTTTTGGGTTATATTATTTATAGTTGTGTAATAATATTGATTTCAAATGTCTAAATTTTCATAGGTAATAGTAACATGCAATGCTTTGTGAATAAGGTCCTATTTTTAGTAGATCTTTTGGTTAAAAAAAATAATTATAATAAACTATAAATCAATTATGCTTAGTAAAGCTACTAGTTATAATTCTAAACTCATATATGGAGTAAAACCTTGCAAAATTTTGTTTCTTTCTTTTAATTCTAGTTAGATGACACTTTAATCATTAATAATTTGTAATCTAGTAATATTTAGTTGAAATAAAGTTCTTAGTTAGAGAACAATTGGAGATTATATATAAAAGACTAAACTATTGACATGCTTATATGTTTATATGTTTTTGTTGTAAAACCACTAACAATAAGACTATATTTCACTTTTCTATAATACAACCATCTTATTAACAAAAGAAAATTTGTTGTTTTTGTTTTTGCTATTTTCACAATAAACCCAACTTTAAACATAATTTTCTTTTAATAAGTCTTTCATTTTTACAATCACTTTATTAAATGCATGACATTTCAAGAAAAAATTAAACTTAGTGCACATAATGAGTGAATATAAACTTCATTTATTGAATCCTCCATTTCTTTCTTAAACTTAGCCATCTCACACTTTAAAAGCTTAAAATATCTTAAGTTCAATATTTAGGTTAATGTCTCATCTTAATCACAGCATCATGGAAAATTTATCTTACACCCATCTAATTTCATGCATTTTGATCATCTTTAATGATCTATTTTTCCTCATCCCATTTTCTTCATAGTCACTAATTAAAATTGCCATAAGAATTTCTTGTTTTCTCTTGGGAAATATGAGTCTATAAACATTTTGATATTATCCATAAGTACAAATATAAAACGACCAAACCCCTTATCTCTTCTAACCATAAAAATGGCCTAAAAGAAAACAAAAATGATATTTTTCTTTATCTTATCACTTTTTTTTTATTTTCTATGTGGTTCATGGACCCTAGAGACCAGTAACTTTTTATCTTATCACTTTTTCTTTTTTATCCTCTTTTTTTTTTCTATGTGGTTCATGGATCCTAGAGATCAGTAATCATTACATTCACAAAATATTTGTATACGAGAAGATCCATCCTAAGGGATCACTTCAACCACAAAACCTAAGATCAAAGATGTCTAAAAAATTGAATGTGTCCTCTCAATAACAAAAATGCTTTTAACAAAAAAAAACTTGACCAATTGCACTAACTCTTAATGCAATCTCATTACCTGAACGACACAATTCTTCACAATACTTCGTTTAATTCATAATCATTACATTCTCCAAATGTTGTATCTACACACCCTTGTTATTATCCTAATTTTTTTTTTTTTTATTTCCCTGAGGTTTTCCCTAAAGCCCGGTTTAATCCATCAAAACCGTTTAGCCACTTTGAGAACCCTCTTTGATGAGATTTCCGACCTCATTTCCTAACCAACTATAAACACGGATAACTAAAGAAATAAGCCGACCTCGGTGCATGAAGAGGCATAAATAGACTATAAATGAAAGAAAAAATAGGAGACAACAAGTCATAGTGCGACTAAACAGTTCGCCAGACTTTAATTATCCCTTTTATTCTAAAACGATATCAAAATATAAATCTTTCTGGAACTGAGGCTCTTCCAGAAGCTTTGCAATAGTAGCAATGGCGAAACGCTTGTTTGAATTTGGTGATGAAGAAACAGCTGACATAAAGTTACAGTTGATCGATGAAGATGGAGACCAAAGAAATCTATCTCTTCATTCTCAAGTTTTGAAAAAAGCAAAGTTTTATGAAGCCCGGCTTTCTCAGAGTCTGTCTCTCGATGAGCAGCCCCTTGAACTCAAGATAAATAGCTCTGTTAGTGCAGGGATTTATCTTAAATGTTTTCAGCTCATGTATTCCTGTGAAACAGACAAACTCTTTCGTTTCTCAAGTGTGGATGAAGCCCTGGATATTCTACCAGTTGTTTCTCAAATGATATTTGATAAGGGGGTAAAGAAATGCATGAAATATTTGAATGCTGTTCCATGGAGTCAGGAGCAAGAATCCAAACTTGTAGCCATGCTATCCTCTTTGCCAATAAACATATTGCCAGAGTTAGCTGCTAGACTTGGTATGAGCCATGACAAGTCAGAGTACTGTGTTGATTTAGATATGGTGAAACAGACTTTACAAGACATGTTGTCTACAATTTCTAGTAGATCAAACAGTACTAGTGTACCTCGCACGGAAGTGGAGAAATATATTGTAGGGTTCTTTGAGGCTGCAAAGAAGTCCCCAGTTAGGGCAATTGCAGAAACGTGTAGGAACGTATTGTTAGAAGAGTTTCGTTTAAACGTAGAACGTATTAAATTTAGTGAGTTTAGTGATGCAGAAGAATTAACTCTTAATGCTTGGTGTGATCTATTATGGCTCTTCGACGTTACTAGGGGCTGTGATGGGAAGCTATATGAAAAGTTTATTGAATTATTTTGCGTGGATGGTTACCTTCGTGATTCAGCAAAATACAGTCGCGTTGGTGTGAAAGTGAAAGTAGAGATTTTGGTTCATCGGATTCTATTTGCAATGGGAAATGGGGGGATAATTATTCCTGCCTCATTTAGGGTTTCGTTTCTAACCAATTGGTTGGATTCCATGGTTATGCTGATTGCCGATCACCCTATGCATAGTGAAAATTTGTGGGCATTGGAGAGAGGAATTATGGATGTGGGTGACACCCTTCGGCTGTCTGATCAGAAATTAATTTACAACATTTGGAGAGACTTATACAAAAGACTATCAATGGACCAAAGTAATGCGCTCAAATGGTGGGCTCAGAAAGTGCAGGATGCCATCGAGAATGGCAAGATTGGTGATACAACGGCATAGCTTGTGGCATGGCAGTCTTATATTCAGTCGTTTTGTTTTGTTTTCTTTCCATTTTCATGTTCTGCTATTCAATTTAGTTGTTTAGGTCAAAACATTCTCTTAACGCTGTGAGCTCTGCTTTGTCATTTGTCCTGTTATTATACCTGCAGCCCAGCAGGTATAAATTTGTTATAGTTTTCCATAATTACATTTTTATTTATAGATTTTATTGAATGTTAGTTTTAACTTTTTATTCATGATGGTTGTACTACAAAAGTATTATTATTACGATTTTATTATTTGATGATTTTATGTATGTAACTTCACTATTCCTAACCGGGGTTGTTTCTAATATTTTGAAGGCAATACAACCCACTTGTTTTTAACATATGGAACATTGCAGTCTGTAATTATAAATAGAGATGAATGAACGTGTAATCTTGTTTGTTGTGGAGTATATTTTAATTTGATTCATTGTGAAATGTTTTTATCAGGATTATGCAGAGTTCAAAACTTTTTGCTGTTACCGATTAACACCGTGATCGTATTTAGTTATTTAGGTCAAAACATTCCCTTCCCTTGAAGCATCGTAATTTTCCTTCTTGTTATTATTACCATTTCATTATTGATGATTTTCATTACGCCTTGTAGTTTTTAAATTTTGCTCTCACATGTAGTATATTATCACATAGTTTTATATCAATACGTAGTGAACAATTTTATTATCAAGGATTTTTACTTTGGGTTATGCTTGTTTAGGTCTCAATTTCCTATACATTAACATTATAATAATGAGAATTATTATTACTACGTGGAAAAAAATATACAATTATAAATAAAGATCAATGAAGAGTGGAGAAAGTGACTTTTGACTTTTTAATCTTGTTTGTTTCTGCTTATAATATATATATTACTATAACTATATTTGCCAATCTAGTTGATATAGGTTAATAGTAGTATATGAACCACATATACAACCACATATATATAACAAAAAATAAAATCAGATTTGTTCCTTAATCCTTTCTCTCGAAGGCTCATTGAGAGGAGCTCCCCTACCCTTAGGATTATGACGTTGTATTATTATTTACCAAAATCCCCATCCCTGAAGCCATTAGTTTCATTAATAGAACCTCAAACCAAAACACTTCTAAATTGGTTGGCCTCTGCCTCACCTCGACTTTCTTTAGTTTCCAAGGTGAGTTCTATCATCAAACTTGCGGTGTTTCGATGGGTTCCCCTCTCTCCGTGATTGTGGCTAACTTATTTATGTAAGATTTTGAATCTAAGGCCTTAGCCTCAACTCAATTTCGACCTAAAAAGTGGAAGAGGTTTATGGATGATACTTGTGTCATCTGGCCCCATGGTTGGGAGAAATTATATCTGTTTTTGTGCCATCTGAACTTAATGTCTGATTCCATTAAATTCACGATGGAAGTATAAGTGGATGGATGCCTTCCCTTCCTAGACATCCTTCTCTCTAGGAACGATGATGATTCTATCTCTCACCAAGTTTTCCGTGAGAAAACTCACTAGGAGTAGTATCCTCATGCTGGTTCCCATCACTTTCCTGCTCAGAAATTTGGTGTTCTTTGCACTCTTGCTACCCGTGCTTTAAGAATATCCAACGACAACCACTTGGATTCGGAGGAATCCCATCTCCTTGATGTCTTTGAAAATAATGGGTATAATAGATCGCAAGGAATTAAGGCTTTTCAAAGAGTATATAAATGGTTAGGAGCCAAATCTTCTCGAGTTAATAACATTTCCAAGGTTCATCTCACGTTTATCCAAGGGACAACAGACAAAATTGCCCATGTCCTTAGGAGGAATAATGTCTCTTCATCATTTAAACCCCTTTGTACTATTAGGAATTCTCTTGGATCTGTCAAGGACCCTGTTGACCCTAAAGACATTAAAGGTGTCTACATGATTCCTTGTTCTTGTGGTATTCCCTGTATTGGAGAAATGGGGAGATCCATTAAACAGAGAATTCAAGAGCTTGATGCACACATTAGACAAAATCGCTCTCACACATCAGCTCTTGTTGAACATGTGGAAAAATCATGTCACCGTGTCTGCATTGAAGACTCCAAGGTCATTGCTAAGATCGACCACTTCCACCATAGGAAGCTTCGGGAAGCTATTGATATTGAAAGACATGCTAAGAATTTCAATAGGGTTGATGGATGGAAATTGAGTAAAATATGGACTCCAACTCTGTAATTTTGATTTTTCCCTTCTTGTGTTCTCTGTTTCCTTAGGTCTCTGTTAGTTTTTTCTTACTCTTTCTCCCTTCCTTTAATTTTCCTTAATTATTTTCTCCCTATCTTGGTGATTATTATTTCCCCTTGCTCCTAAAAAAATTCTTCCCCTATCTCTAGTGGTCTCTTTCCTTTTTTCCCTTTTTATTTATTTTCTTATCTTGGTCCCTTATTTATATATATTTTCCTCCTCTTAACTTTTTCCCTTATTTATTAAATTTAATATATTTCCCCTATTATTAAATAAAATTTTGTAATTCTTTTAATATTAATCAAATTTTTTATTAAAATAATTAAAATATTTATTAAATATTAAAAAAAATTGAAATATTAAAATATTTTAAATAATAATAAATTTTTAAATTTTTAAATATTTTAAATAATTTTTTATTTTTAAATATTTTATTTTATCATCTTTATTTTTTCAAAAATTATTAAATATTTAAATCATCTTCTTATAAACTAATTAACTAACTAAATCATCAATGGCTAGTTTTCTAACGGTTATATCTAGGCAATGTTGCATCCTTACTATTTACTATTTATTCATAATGTTCGATTTATATTTCTCATCTTGTCTCGAGGATGAACCACATTAGTTGGTTCGAAATTTCGACCAAATCATAACAATGCGATTAATCCGAAAGATATCTATCTACTTTATGGATCACAAAAGGCTTAGATCTAACAACAAATACAATATTGTGATGTTGGTATTAATTGCACAAATTTAAATATAATATAAATATAAATATTTATAATTAATAATAAAAATTCATATAAATATTAATACTAAAAACTAATAATATTAATATTATAATTATTAGTATTTATAAATTATAAAATATCAATTACCAATAATTATTATTAATTATGAATCATTATAATTATTAATAATTAATAATTATTGTAATTATTATTTTTAAAAGAGATAAATATTATAAACCAAATGGATTGGTACTATAAACTGAAAGGATGAATATTATAAATCCAAGGAATTATAAATATTAAAAACCCAAGAAATTATGAATATTATAAATTCAAGGATTGATATTATAAACTTTGGGGATTATTAATATTAGAGTCCCTGGGAACAATAATATAAACCCAAAGGATTACTAAACACATTGAATTAATATTAAAAACTCAAGGGAATATAAACCTAAAGGAATGACATTATACCCTAAGATTAATATTATACCCTAGGAATAACATTATACCATAAGATTAACATTATACCTTGTACTAAACCCAATTTTTGTAATGTAACAATGCAACATTGAATAAATTACAATGTAATGTATCATTGCAATAATGATTGTTACACTTATTTTCATATTGAGACAATGTTTTTCACAATGTGATGTTGGATACATTTTTGTACCTTTCTGATGTTACAATATTAAAATGTTGATATTGTAAGCCCAAGGGACTAATAAACCCAAGTAATTAATACTAAAAATGAAAGTGATTATAAACCTAAGGGAATAATATTAAATCCAATGGAATAATATGAAACATGGTTAACCATGGTTGATGAATTAATACTAAAAGAGAAAGTGATTATAAACCCAAGGGAATAATATTAAACACAATGGAATAATATTATAAAATCAAGGGATTAATATATTAAACCCAAGTGATTAATATATTAAACCCAAGGGATTAATATATAAACCCAAGAGATTAATATTAAACCCAAGGGATTAATATTAAAAACCCAACGAAATAAAATTAAATCCTAGGATGAATATTAAACCTTCGGAATATAAACCCTAAAATTAGTAAACCCAAGGGATTAATATTATAAACACTAGGTTTAATATTAAACCCTAGGAATATAAACCCTATGCTTAATATTATAAACCCAAGGAATTTATATTATAAACCTAATGGATTATAAACCCAAGGCGTCTATATAAAATCTTAGGATTAATATTATAAACCCTATCAATAATATTATACCCTAGGAATGTGAACCCTTAGATTAATAAAGTGGAGGGACTCATATTACAAACACAATGCACTAATAAAAGCAAGGAATTAATACTAAAAACCCCAAAGGATTAATATTGTAAACCCAAGGTATATAAAACCTAAGATAAATATTATAAACCCTAAAACGAACATGCTTGACCATCATTGACCATTGTTGATTTTAATATTGAGACAATATTTGTCACAATGTGATGTTGGACCATGATTGATTTTCATATTGAGAGCATGTGTCACAATGTGACATTGGACCATGGTTGACCATGGTTGACCATGATTGACCATGGTTGATTTTCATATTAACAATTTTTGTTACAATACCACGTTACATAAATATTACAAACCCTAAAATGAACATGGTTGACCATGGTTGATTTTCATATTGAGACAATATTTGTCACAATGTGATGTTGGACCATGGTTGACTATGATTGATTTTCATGTTGAGAGAATATTTGTCACAATGTGACATTGGACCATGGTTGACCATGGTTGATTTTCATATTAACAATATTTGTCACAATGCGATGTTAGACCATGGTTGACCATGGTTGGCCATGGATGACCATGGTTTTGACAATGTGACGTTGGGCCATGAGACAATCTGTGTCACAGTGTAACCATGGCTATTGATAATCATTGACCATGATTAACCATGGTTTATTTTCATATTGAGATAATATTTGTGAGCATGTGACGTTGGACCACGGTTGATAATGGTTTATGATGACTCATTTTGATTTTGAGACAATTTTTGTCCCAATGTGATGTTGACGTTAGATAGATATTATAAGCCCTAAAACGAACATGGTTGACCATGGTTGATGAATTAATACTAAAAACGTATGAGATTAGAAACCCAAGGGAATAATATAAACCCAAGGGAATATTATTATAGACATAAGCGATTAATATATTCAACCCAAGTGATTAATATTATAAACCCAAGGGATTAATATATTAAACCCAAGGTATTAATATGTAAACCCAAGGGAATAATATTAAACCCAAGGGAATAATATTATAAACCCAAGGGATTAATATTAAAAACCCAACGAAATAACATTAAACCGTAGGTTGAATATTAAACCCTAGGAATATAAACTCTGAAATTAATAAACCCAAGGGATTAATATTGTAAATACTAGGCTTACTATTAAACCATAGGAATATAAATCCTATGGATTATAAACTCAAGGCATCTATATAAAACTTTAGGATTAATATTATAAACCCTATCAATAATATTATACGTTAGGAATATGAACCTTAGATTAATAAAGTGAAGGGATTGATATTATAAACACAATTCACTAATAAAAACAAGGAATTAATACTAAAAAACCCAAAGGATTAATATTGTAAAACCAAGGTATATAAACCCTAAAAGAAACATGGTAGTCCATGTTTGATTTTCATATTGAGACAATATTTGTCACAATGTGATGTTGGACCATGGTTGAGCATGATTTATTTTCATATTGAGAGAATATTTTTCACAGTGTGCTGTTGTACCATGGTTGACCATGATTGTGTAATATTCCTAATTAGCCCAAGCTAATAGGAATATTCAATTTTGTTTTCATTTTCTTGTTACAAAAATAAAATTGTAAAGGAAGACAAATTAAACTCCTTAAACAACAAAATAAATCAATGCCCATGTGAACAAGGCTAAATCTGGGCTGCCTTAATAAAACTCCCTCATGTGTGAAAAGGGATTGTGAAAATTGACTGGGTCAATAGGACCAAATCTACAACGCTGTCCAAATGCAATGTACCTAGATGAACAACGCAGATCTAGTTGGAGGCTTCAAATGTGAAAGGAGCTAAACCTTTGAGATGGTTTAGGGTTTTTCAAGGCTTTCATCCTATAAATGAAAGAGGAGAGCAACATGGGAGGGGTTGTTGAACATATTGTCTTGAAATGATTTATATGCTTAGACACTTCTCATTCTTTGCATGTTTAACTGAGAATATTTTTTTTTAGCACTGGGTGTTCCTGATCGAGAATCCCACCTCTTTCCTTGAGAGGCCTCTTGGAAGAGTCTTGCATTTCTTGTCCACTATCAGGAATTTGGCCAAAATTATTCTTCCAACTACAACTCAGATCCTATTGAGGGTTTGGTTGTCCTTGTGAGCAGTAGCAAGTGGAGGTTAGATCTATTCAGATCTAGATCATACTAGTGCCTCTTTTCAATGGGGAAGCCTTCTATCCCATTGGAAAGAGAGTATTAGATGATTGGAGCTTCAGATCCATACCTTGGTATCAGGCCAAAGTCTACTTCAAGCCTAAAGCGCAGTTTATATACCTGGACTGCGTTATTTTGCAAGTGGGAAGTTGCAGGGTGTTTGGCAACTATTTGGAGGAGAGATCTCTGGTGTAAAGGAGCCTTCCTTACACTGTCACGATGATCCATGGATTAGCCATCTAATCCATGTATGTTTCAGATATGATTTATTCATTGATCTATCTACTTCAGAATTTATGAATCATTCTACAGATCTGCTGCAGTAGATCTCAGATCTACTATTTGTGCTTCATGTATTGTTGAAAACCCCAAGGGGTATGTAAAATAGAGACAATCTAGTGTACAAATCTGATATAGATCTAATATTTTGTACACAGATCTGTCCTAGATCTGAGTTGTAACCTATAGCTGTTGTTTACTTATAAAAATAACGATGTCAAGGCTTTGCAGTGAAATATATTGTTGCAGCACCTCTTTTAGAGGGTTTTTCTTCATGAAAGTCTCCATATTTCTCTTATACGTTGAATGGGCTCCATTGTAAATCTGATTTACTGTTGTATAAGCTATTTTTGAGTTGTCATATTGGCCTCTTGCTACTTCTATCTAAAACTATGTTATTTTCTGAGAAGTGTTCTTTTGTATTGTTGCAGTGCCTTCTTTGGGCAGTTTTCAAGACATACTAGGTGTGGGAGATCTGTTTAACCCACCTAGTTTTATTTGTTCCTGATCTCCTCTTGGATTTGGGTCTTAGATTACCAGATCTAAGGGATCCAAGGGCTGATTTCATATTCTGTAGCAGCCATTCCTGGAAAATGCGTTTTCCAGTCATGCCTTGCTAGCAATCCCAATTTTGGGATATTACAGATTGACCATGGTTGACCATGATTGACCATGGTTGATTTTGATATTAAAAATATTTGTCACAATACGATGTTCAATAAATATGATAAACCCTAAAACAAACATGGTTGACCATGGTTGATTTTCATATAGAGAGAATACTTGTCACAATGTGACTTTGGAACATGGTTGACCATGGTTAACCATGATTTACAATATTTGTCACAATGTGACATAGACCATGGTTGACCACGGTTCACCATGGATGACCATGGTTGTGACAATGTGATGTTGGGCCATGAGACAATCTGTGTCACAATGTAACCATGGCTATTGATGATCATTGACCATGGTTGAATTTCATATTGAGACAATCTTTGTCACAATGTGACATTTGGCCATGGTTGATAATGGTCTATGATGGTTGATGATGGCTCATTTCGATATTGAGACAATTTTTGTTACAATGTGGTGTTGCACCATGGTTGGCCATGACTAATCTTGGTTGATTTTCATATTGACCATCATTGACCATGATTAATTTTTATTTTGAGACAATCTTTGTTACAATGCGACATTTGACCATGGTTGACTACGATTGAATATGGTTGACCATGGTTGATTTTCATGTTGAGACAATATTTGTTATAATGTCATGTTGGAACATGGTTAGCAATGGTTGAACATGGTTGATTTTCATATCGAGACAATATTTGTCATAATATGACATTGGACCATGGTTTACCATGATTATAAACCTAAGGGATTTATATTAAACCTTAGTATTAATACTATAAACACTATGAATAATAATATATCCTAGAAATATCGACCCTTATATTAATGAACCCAAGGGATTGGTATTATAAGCCCAAGGGACTAATAAAAACAAGGGATTAATACAAAAAGCCCAAGGAAATAATATTTAACCTAAGGGTTTAATATTATACAGCCAAGGTATATGAACCCTAAAATAAATATGGTCGACCATTGTTGACCATGGTTGATTTTCATATTAGCACAATATTTGTCATAATGCGACATTGGACCATGGTTGATCATGATTGATTTTCATATTGAGATAATAATTGTTACAATGCAATGTTGGAACATGATTGTCCATGGTTGGTTTTCATATTGAGACAATCTTTGTCACAATGCAGCATTGGACCATCGTTGACCACAGTCAATGATGGTCAATAATGTTTATTTTATGGTTTATAATATTTATTCAAACATTGCATTGTGACAAATATTGTCTCAATATGAAAATCAATCATGGCCAACCATGGCCAAACATGGTCAATTACGGTAAACCATGGTTAATCACGGTCAATATGAAAATTAACCATGGTTAATAATGGTTAATAATATGATGTTGGACCATGGTTGACCATGGTTGACCATGGTTAAACGTGGTTGATTTTCATATGGAGACAATTTTTTTCATAATGTGACATTGGACCATGGTTTACAATGATTATAAGCCTAAGGGAGTTATATTTAACCCTAGGATTAATATTTTTCTTTCACAGAAAAAAGCAATAACTTTTTATTAAAAACAATGAAAAGTTACAAGAGTAGATGCCACAACATTCAGGAAAGTCCACAAGGGACCCAACAGCGTGACCCACGCCAAGTAGCAAAGCTACCAAGAAAAAGTTAAAAAACTAAAATTACATATTGACAGAAGCAAGTAGCTTCTATTTTTTGCCCTTTTTATTTTGGACATTTTTCCATCCCAAAGAATCAGAAGCAGAAGAATAACCGCCAGCAGATTATTACAATTTGCAATTAGGGAATCTTTATCTGAGTCAGAGCTTTCAGATATATGTGAATGCTTTGAACCCACAAATGTTTGACTATTGTTCTTCCCTTCCATGGGAGTATCAGGGGTTGCGGAAACAGAGTTAGTGTTTGGATCCTTAACTGAAAGATTCTGTTCTTCCACACCTTATGCTCTCTTTTCTATATTACTGTGTTGATTTTCTCCTTCCGCATGCTGAATTGTTTCTTCGATTTCTTCACCTTCATCCTCCGAGGAAAGGGGGTTCGTAAACTTCCATCCTTTCTTATTTTGTGGTTTCCTGTTTGTTCTTTTCTTTGATTGTATGTAGGATCTTTATAACTGTCCTGTTTGGTGGCACACCCTGCATCTGAAGGTTGTATTTTCAAAGTCTAAATCTTGTGTCAATTTCAAATCTTTGTTTGATAGAAGGATATTTTCTGACATCTCCTTACTTAGGTCCATATCTACACAGGTACATGAAAAAGTGAATATCCATTTGTCCATTCTATCTCGGTCCATCTTGAGAAAAACTCCTAAAGAGTTCCCAATGTCTTCTAGTACCTGGTGGTGCCGGAAAGGGAACGGAAGGTTATGTAACCTTACTCACACTGGAATTTTTGTGACCACCATTGTGTTTGCATCAAAACTAGGGAAACATGGGGAAACAAAGAGGCCAAACCTCCCCTAGAACCATGATCCCTCATTTATGACATGTTTTTACTCTTTTGGATTATCAAACTGAACCACAAAAAAATCTTTTGCGCACAGATATATGTCACAGTTTCTTCTAGTTTTGGTAAATCCATGCATTTAATTCTTCAGATTTAGGCCGGTATCCATAGAAGCAACATATAGTGGCATTTTATTGCAATGTGTTAAAGAGACCATTGAGTTCTGGTATTTCTATGGCCATTTTTGGATTTTTTTCCTTCTTTTCCACAATGTATGGGCCTGGAATGGATTGGTTTGGCACTTGTTTGACCTATGCGACAGATTTTCCTCTTAATGTATCTTTGAAGGAGGTATGTCCTTTGGCATTCGGCGAGGATCTAGCTGGAGTAATAACTCCGGGGGCACCGCCCAGAAGCCTTAAGTTCATGGTAATGGTAGAGTTCATATGTATGTTGTAGGCTTTTAATGGGTTTTCTCCCTACAGTACTTTCCCACTGAAGATTATACTTTGCTTTGGGGCAAAAATTCCTGTAGCATATTGGGATTTTAGTTTAAGGCCAGAAACCAGATCCAAATCCTAGACCCATAAAATCTTAGTCTTGCCTAAAATGGTTTTTAAGAAAATATGGAAACATGGCTCTAGAATAGGAGGACTCCCGCCTGCATTTTAATTGTGGAGTTCTGGTCCCAAGTTGCAGGGAACAAATGGGCAACTGGAATTGTACCCACAGAGTGGGAAACAATGGCCGAAGAAGGTAGGAAACACTGCATTTTTCTAATTCTCAAAGTCTAGAGGGGAAACCCCTCTTCCCCTACCGACAACTCATCCATAATAAAATACGCAACAATAAAAATCCATGTACATGCAACTATAACAAAGCATATAAGAAGAGAAGCCTTAAAATGGAAGAAAATTACCCGCAGAGAAAAGATATGTCTGTTGCACCCATGCCTTCCCCTGAATGGTGAAAAACCCACATCCCATTTCAAGTAGCTCAAAGCCATCCACCAAGCGGAGCTACGAGCTAGAAGACCAGGAGAAGGAAGACAGAAAGGTTCTGCACCGATGCCTCTAGCAACAGGGATGAAACCAAAAACCCTGGTTCTCTGCAGCCAAAGCATCTCCGTAAGAGTCAAATCTGCATATGTCTGACAATTATTGTGCCCAATAACCCTAAGAGAAACCCTGAAGATGAAAATGAGAATAGCTCCCATAGGAACCTCAGCTGAACAGACGAAGATAGGAGGGTATGGGATGTCGAGGCCATCCACTAGACACCTGCAGGTAGTATCTTCCCGGAGTGCCCATGTGAGACCCCAACCATCGCCACCCAAGGTAGCCACATGGATAGGGTTAAGAAACCACCGGATTGGCCTGTTTACGGAAAAAGAAACTAGGGAAAAAGTGGAAGCGACCATTTTTCCCTAGTTGTGTTTCCCTATCTTGTTAGTTTAGGGGGATAAAGTGTTACTCCAAAGGACTAAAAATAAGGCTTTCTTTCATCCACCCTAGGATTGATATTATAAACACAATGAATAATATTATACCCTAGGAATATGGACCCTTAGATTAATAAACCCAAGGGACTAATAAATGCAAGGGATTAATACTAAATACCCAAGGGAATAATATTAAAACTAATATATTAATATTATAGACCCAAGGTATATGAACCCTAAGATAAATATTATAAAACTTAAAATAAAATTGTTTTTCCATTGTTGACCACGGTTGATTTTCATATTAACAAAATCTTTGTCATAATGTGATGTTGGACCATGGCTGATCATGATTGATTTTCATATTGAGACAATCATTGTCACAATGAAACATTAGAACATGGTTGACCATGGTTGGTTTTCATATTGAGACAATATTTGTCACAATGTGACATTGGACCATGGTTGACCATGATTTTCATATTGTGATGTTGGAGCAAGAGACAATCTTTGTTACAATGTGACTGCGATTATTCATCATGGTTAACCATGGTTGACGTTGATTGGCCATGTTTGATTTTCATATTGAGACCATATTTATTACAATGTGACGTTGGCCCATGGTTGACCATGATTGACCATGGTTGACCATGGTCAACCATGGTTAAAAAATCTTGACCATAGTTTATTTTCATATTCAGACAATGTTTGTCACAATGAGACATTGAACCATGGTTGATTTTCATATTGACCATGATTTACCATGGTTGACCATAATTGACCATGTTTGACCATGCAACATTTGAATAAATATTATAAACCCTAAAATAAACATTGATGACTATCATTCAGCATGGTTGATTTTCATATGGACACAATCTTTCTCAAATGTGATGTTGGACCATGGTTGACCATAATTTATTTTCATATTAGGACAATATTTTTCATAATGCGACGTTGGAGCATGGTTGACCATGGTTGATTTTCATTTTGAGACATTCTTCTTCATAATGTGGCGTTGGACCATGGTTGATTTTCATATTGAAAAAACATTTGTCTCAATACGACGTTAGAGCATGGTTGCCCATGGTTGATTTTCATATTGAGATAGACTTTGTCACAATGCGATGTTCGACCATGGTTGACCATGATAATAATATTTAATGTTATTAATAATAATAATTAATGTTAAAATTAATATTTATAAATATTAATAAAATTAAAAGGTAATATTCCTATTCATATTAATTAATATTAATATGAATAAATAATATTAATAAATAATATTAAAACTTTATATTAAGTGGTTACAAATATTTAATTTTTTTAATAATATCAATATTAAAATTTATTAATTATTATTGATATTAATAATATTAATAAATTAAAATAATAATAATAATAATAATAAATCCTTTAAATTAAATTTTATTAATATTATTGTTAATACTAAATATTGTTAATATTATTTACCAGTCTTGATATTAATAATATTTATATTAATGATGTCAATGTCATAATATTAATAATAATATTATTATTACTAATTAACATTAAAATTAATATAAATATTAAGAATATTAAAATTAATATTAATATTTGTATTCATATTAATTTATATTAACATTAGTAATGAATATTAATATTATTTTTATTTTTATTAAGAAACTTAAATTTATATTATATATTATAATGTATAGTAAATTTTGAAATTGATGATGATGATGATGATGATGAAGGTCCACTAAGACCAATGCAACTTATCAGACCTCATGAAAAGAAATAGAAAAAGAATCTAAGTACGATTCTTCAAAATCTTGTTTCTATGATCAAAGAGAAGGAAAAGAAGCGCTCCAAGATCGTTATAGGTGGATTGGCTTAATATGTCAATACGATCGGAAGTGTGGCAGATGTTAAAGAAATTGAGAATGGATGTGAGTAAGAGCCAGATAGTCTAAAAGGAAGTACTTTTCATCTTCCAACTACTTAGTATCACAAATATGTCAAATTATATCGTGCTAGGTAGTCTTGGGAATAGAGCACCGCCCAGTCTCACTCCGAAGCTCATGAGAATTAGTTCTTATCCTAGCGATGTTCGTTTTTTTCTTACTGCTGATCAACACAGAGATAATTCTGGTTATCAAGGGTGGGTTAAATCAACTCCTTATAGTATCTTAGCTTCCTTTTACCCTCCATCTTCTTATCCTCCCACAACTTGTCCTTAAACTTGGGGGTAATAGTATTTTTGACATTATCTTTGCTTCCCATACTGATCTCCTCCTTAATTAATATTCAAATCAATATTAATATATAATATTAATATATTATTAATATTTAACGTTATTAATGTTAATATTATTTATCAATATTAACGTTACTATTATTTATAATAATAATGTTAATGTCATAAATAATATTAATATTATTAATTAAATGTTATTAATATTAATAATTAACATTCAAATTAATATTATGGTGTTATTAATATTTTCTGTTGCATGGTGTTATTTATATTAAGGAAAGTTTGATTCATTTTTTATACATAAAATGGTATGTTAGGAATCAGTTTCATCAATAAAAAAGCTGGAAAAATAAGTACATATATCTTATACATTTGATTTAATTGTTTACAAATGAATTTTTTTATTAGTCACTTAATTCCATAATAAAAATGGGAAAAAAATTAAATACCCATATTACATGGATTTGTTTCAATTTTTTGTACATTAATATTTTCTATACATCTTATATGGATAAACTATACATAATACAATATGTTGTATTGCATTCAAGTTATGTCAAAGACTTTGTTTACTAGAATAAATAATTTGAATTTTATAAAATATAATGAGAAAAAAAGAAGTACCTCAATCACCAAGAGGCATCCTTTAATTTCTTGTTTTTTTATTAAACCACAAATACATTAGAAAACATAGAGTTGATCACTAGTCTCTTAGAAAGCCCAAAAGTGGAATGAATGCTAGTCGATTAGCAATGACATTACTAACTATATTGCTTTTAATATAAATTTCAATAATAAGGACTATTATTCTTAATCATTAATATTATTATTAACCAATAATAAAGGCGATGAGTGATGAGAATGATTGGTGAATTTTAAACTAAAATACATACAAATCCTTACAATATTTAATAACTAATATTGTTATTAATTAATGATAAAGGCTTTGAGTGATTTTTAATATTGTTATTAATTTTGAGGATGATTTGTGACTTTTAAAATACATACAAATCATTACAATGGAGCTTTCATATCAACAAAAATCAGATAGAGCCAGTATTTTATTCTTATCTAGATTCTTATATGGAAAAAGTCTGTCTCACTTTTTTTATTGTTTAACATCAACATTTTCTACATGAAAATAAAGTTTCAATTAAACTCTAATGGCAGTCAAGATTATATTCCCTTTCTACAACTTTTCTTGAGATTTGAGGAGGTTGAGTTCCATCCATTGTATTTTCCATATTCTTGATCTTTGCTTGAAATTTCATGAGGTTGAGTTTCGTTTTATTGTAAAGGGATATTTTGTTTAGTGTCGTTGCCATTAAAAATTTTACTAATTGTTGGTATATGAATTGGTTTGGGAAATCAATTCTCATCGATAATAATGTGGGAAAAATATATACCCTTATTGCACGGATTTGATTTAATTTTCTGCACATTAAATACCCTTATTGCATGCATTTGATTTAATTTTCTACACATGAATTGGTTTGTTGGGCACTCAATTTCATAAATATAACATGGAAAAAAGATACCCATATTACATGGCTTTAATTAAATTTTGTTGTACATGCTAGGAACTCAATTTCATAATAATAATATAGGGAAAAAAATCAGATATCATAGATAAACTATATATGATACAATATGTTATATTTCATTCTAGCTATATCTAACATCAAATACGGATTTTGTTTCATAGCCAATTTTATAAAAAAAACCCACTGTATAAGTAATAATGTGGAACAAAGAAGTACCTCAATCACCAACATAACACCCACAAACCAGAAATACATTATGTTGTATGGGAATTTGAACTTGACAATATTTAACTGCATTAACCTATAGGGTGGAGAAATACATCAGAAAACCCTGGGTTGAATGATAATCTATTAAAAAAACTCAAATCTCCACCTAAAATTCCAAACCCATTTTTATGAAATGAACATGGAAATGAAAAAGAAGAACTTTGTCCCATGGTTATTGCTTTTCCTTGCATATATTCTTCATTTGTCGATTTTCAATGCCAGGTTCCCTGATTAATCCATTGATTAGATCCAAATTAGATAAATGCATGATTCGATCCAAATGGAAGAGTCGATCTTACAGAAATCGTTTAAACTTTTAACCTGACACAGCCAAACAATCAACATTTGAAGAGTTATTGGTGAAAACAATATAATTTTCACCAATATAATTTTTTGTGTCGCTGATTTCGATTTTGAAAAATCAAGTGGGTTGTGATGTTAACCATAAAATTGGTAACAAGTATGTAATCTGTAAATAAAAATAAAAATCAATTTCTGAAAAAAGTTATATTCAATTCATTTTGAAAAAAGCCTGCACAAATAAACTTCAAAACTAAAATAAAACTGATCAAACCTGAAGCAAGGCGCACAGTTCAGTTTCAACATTACCATAACTGTAACAATATCTTTGCCATCTATACAATGTTATGGAATTCACACACTTTTCAATGATAATTATGTCGTTGCCGATATTTCTAATTCACACACTTTTCAATGATAATTATGTCGTCGCCAATATTTCTAGCTTCTGATAAAATGACCTGTTTGAAAAAGAGAGCGAATGACCGATAATCAGCAGAAACATGGTATCCAACCAATTGGTTAGAAATGAAACCCTAAATGAGGCAGGAGTAATTATCTCCCCATTTCCCATTGCATTTAGAAACCTATCAACTAAAATATCTACTTTCACTTTCATTCCAATGCGTCTGTAACCATAACCATCCGCCGAGTCATGAATCTATTTTTCTGAATCACGAAGGTAAACATCCGCACAAAAGACTTCAATAAACTTTTGATAGAGCTTCCCACCACAACGCCTAATAGATGACACCAAGCACTAAGAGCCACTTATTTCGCGTCACTAAACTCATTAAATTTAATACGTTCTACGTTTGCACGAAACTCTTCTAACATTGCGTCCTCACACATTTCTGTAATGTCCTTAACTGAGGACTTTTTTGCGGCCTCAAAGAATCCTATGATATATTTCTCTTACTTCGCTGTGAGGTACACTATTGTTTGATCTACTAGAAATTGTAGACGACATGTCTTGTAAAATCGGTTTCAACATATCTAAATCTCCACATTACTCTCACTTGTCATGGCTCACACCAAGTCTGGCAGCTAACTCCAGAAATATATTTATTCACAGTTAGAAATATTTAATTCCTATTTGTCTATGGTTGTAATTCCCTATTTGAGGAGTTTGTTCCTACATAATAGGAAGTAGCTAGAACTATATTCTTTCCTAGTTTAGTGTGCGGTTGAGAGAATCTCTCAACCACATTACCGTACGTCCAAGATAGATTTCCTATCTTGAGACTATTTCATGTATATATGTGTGTAATATCTTTGTGTGGGAATATATAGAATTTATATAGAGTTTGCATTGTGATATTTTATCTTGGTATCGGAGCCACAAGGGCCTGGGCCTCGGCCCCTCGTGGGCTGAGGGAAATAGGAAATAAGAGAGTTTTATTTTTAGTTGTTTGTTTGTCCATCGAGCTTGGTTTGACGTTGTAGCGATTTGGTGAGGCTGCGTGGTTTAGAGGTTGCGTGCTTTGTGCACAGTGTGTTGAATGGTTTGAAGTCCGATCTGGCTGATTGCTTTGTGCACAGGAGGAGCTGTCGTAGGATTGAAGCAGATTGCTGAAAGTCATGACAATAGTTGGTGGCTTTGATCATTGGAGTGCTGCCGGAACGTTGTTGAGCCACTGACTCTGGAGCTGTTCGAGCGTTTCTCTTCTTGGAGTGGATCGGCGATGAGGTAGCGAATGTGGTGTTGGATACAGCATGTCAAGAGCATGTCAAGAGCATGTGAAGCTCTGTCATCTCACAAGCGATCTGCTGCTGATAGCTGGAGCTTGATGGGATGAAAATTACTTTGCTTGCTTATACGAGGAATTTTTCTGTAGATGGGATGAAATGGCGGATTGCTGAAGTTTTCAGCGACTGGTTTGAATTCATGTTTTTTATTTTGGGCTCTTCTGTGGTTGTAGGATCAATTGTTGGTGTGTATATCACAGAAAAAGATTAATGCGCTGTGGATGCAAGTGGCTATATTACGGTTGATGAACACCAGCAAGCATGCTTAAAGCAAATGCCAAGAGTCTGCGTGGAGCCTGGTGCAACAGTGTGGATGCACGGTGACTGTGCTGAACTTCGTGGGGAAGGTCGGTGAAAGAACGTTGTGGCAGCCGTCTGTGTGGAGTTGTGTCATGTCAAAAATTTGACAATGTGCAATGTTTGCTCTCAGTGAAGATCCATTATTCAGATTACATTTGTGGAATGAATGGATTTTATATGCCTTCAATTAACGCAAATGTTATCGATATGTGCAATCGTGTGCGCTTCTGCATATGCCGTTGTTGTTGATCCGGCGGGCATGCTTCTCGATTCCGGGCGGCAGCCGGGCAAACTACTGGTCAATTCAACATCGATAACACGTAATGATTTGGGTCATGTGGTGGAGAATGTTAATATTCTTGTGAATAGCAATGGGAAAATTGTTCGATCTGATGTAGTTGGTGCATTGAAGATGCGCACTTACAAAAGAGGGCTGCTAATTCTGGTTCGATTTCACAATCATGCCGATGGCTCCAGTGGTGGATGCCACGTATCTCAAGTCCATTGATAAGGCATGCTGAGAACTACGGGCTCTCATTGCTGAAAATAATTACGCGCCTATCATGCTTCGTCTCGCATGGCATGATGCAGGCACTTACGATGTAGCAACGAAGACAGATGGTGCAGTTGCTGTTGAGGTTATTAGAGGTCCCACAATTGATGGTAAATCAATCTAAACATGGTCAAAATTCGATGTGTCAAACAGGAACATGGAAATGTTTTGATATGCTGTGTTATGATGGCTGCCTGTGATACATTTCGGTTTGGGGTTGTTGAACAGCTTCGCACACATGCACGTAGACTTTAGATTCACATTGAAAGGCCTGAGTGAAATGGATCCTCTGGTCTAGCATCTCAGGCATAGCAGCTATGGGTCAGAGAACTTATGGAGCTCACGTGTTCAAGCCCACTAACCTAGCTTATAAAGAAGTTTGGCACACAGCAAGTCTATACCATCTAATTCACACAGCAGTGATGCTGGTAGCCCCAGCTACTAATCATCTGCATATTTTTTGAGGGTCTGCTAATGAGTGGCATAATAGCATTTTTAGGGATGTGTTACATAGTGGTGTTGCTTGAAGATCGAAAGTATTCATCCATGGCACCATTTGATTGGATCATTGATAGTTTGACTACTTGGTTGTTGTATAGAGAGAAGGTGAACGAGGCCACTGAGAAGGGCCGAGTCTTCGAATGCTGAATTTTTTGTTTTGGTTTCAATTCATCTTAATTTCTCGTTGGAACCAATCGGTGGTAGTTTCACCTACATGGTTGAGTTAAACAATGCAGCTTTCAGCGAAGAGGTCGATAGATTGTTGGGTCTTCTGCAGGTGTCAAAAGAGGTGCGGAAGCACACAGAGTTGTTGGGAGGCTTTCAGCTTCCTGTGTTTGGAACGGCCTAGCTAAAGTGAATTTGTGGACGACGGAGGATTGGACCGTGAAGTCCTGGATTACTGTTTTTGAGAATGGAAAATTGCTTCTCTTCGTGTGGTTGTGAGTGACTATGTCTGGATCATTGGTGTTGGAATACACTGCATTGAGTCCAGTTGAAAAGTTGTCAATTCAGTTCTTTATCAGTGGATATCTAAGAGGTATTGTTGGAGAAAAATGGTTGCTATTATAATCATCTTTGGGCAGAGATAGAGAAATTAATCTGAAGAGTTTATGTTTTTTATTTTAGTTTCTTGGAATCATGTGTAAAGTTATTGAGCCTTATTGAGCCTATTTAACTCAATGTAGGTAAATTTATTTTGTTAGAATTCGCGACTCTAACAAATGACAGGTTAAGCGTGGAGTTCAAAGAATTTATTTAACAAAGACAAGGATGCCCAAGATGTGAACTATGAGAAGATGAGGTAAAGCAGCAACAACAATTATTATGATGGACAACAAAGTAAATGTTTGTTTGAGTTAGTGTGGGTTTGTGGAATAGACTCCCTAGCATGTTATAAGCAAGTCTAGTTGGTTGTTGTAATGGTCATTATATGTACCCAGAAACTCCAAAATGTTGAAGTATGGAATGTAAGCCTTGTAAAGGCATTTGAAAGTTCGTGGTGATCTTAAAACCACTTTGTAATGGTTTATGGTTAGCCTGAAACCATATTTTTTCACTATAAAGTGATGGTTTGTGGTGAACCAGAAACCACATATATCGCCTTTGTGGCTGGTTGGTGGTGAGCTAGAAACCACATATAGAGCCTTTGTGGCTGGATCGCCTTTGTGGCCACGTGTACACGGGAGCTTTGTGCTCGGTCGAGCAGGTGGACTGCAGTAACACCTGGCTCAGGGTCTCAGATATTGATGTGTCTGAGCACAAGAGGGTCGACGCACTTTTATATCTGATAGTTGCGTCAAAAGGCGCAATCAGCGCAACTGTTAGCGATTGTTATTTGGACATGAATATTTGGCTTAGAAAGGTGTTGATCTCTTTTTGTTTTGGAGGTTCTACACATGCAATTCGCCCAATGGTGGTGGATTTGTAGGTACATATATGCAGTAATAATGGTCGACATAATCATGTATGCGAAGGACATCCTACAGGACTAGCAGTTGCAGCGGTTGGTACCCATGCATTCCGGTGGATGGTTGCTCCTTTATATGGACGTCAACATATTCTTTGTTATGTTTGACCACAACCAGACTTTGTGAATTAACATCATGACAAGTAGTCATTAAGGGGGGGAGTTAGAAATATTTAATTCCTACTTGTCTATGGTTGTAATTCCTTATTTGAGGAGTTTGTTCCTACATAATAGGAAGTAGCTAGAACTATATTCTTTCCTAGTTTAATGTGTGGTTGAGAGAATCTCTCAACCACATTACTGTACGTCCAAGATAGATTTCCTATCTTGAGACTATTTCATGTATATATGTGTGTAATATCTTTGTGTGGGAATATATAGAATTTATATAGAGTTTGCAGTGTGATATTTTATCTTTCACAAAGAAGATAGCGTGGCTACAAGTTTGGATTCTTTCTTTGGACTCCAAGGAATAACATTCAATTATTTCATGCATTTCTTTACCCCCTTGTGAAACAACATTTGAGAAACAACTAGTAGAATATCCAGGGCTTCATCCACACCCAAGAAACAAAAGCGTTGGTCTGTTTCACACGAATACATGAGTTGAAAACATTTAAGATAAATCCCTGCACTAACAGAGCTATTTATCTCGATTTCAAGGGGCTTCTCATCCAGAGTCAGGTCATGAGAAATCCAGGCTTCATAAAGCTTTTCGTTTTTCAAAACTTGAGAATGAAGGCATAGATTTATTTGGTCTCCATATTCATCAATCAACTTTAACTTTATGTCAGATGTTTCTTCATCATCAAATTCAATTAATCCTTTCGCCATTGTTAATATTGCAAAGCTTCTGGAAGAGCCTCTTTTAGAAATCACCTCACCAAGGAACCCACTTTCACTATAGATTTATATTTTGATATTGTCTCATAATAAAATAAAAAATTGAGTCTAACAATTTTTTAGCTTAGACGCACTATGGCTTGTTTCCTTCTATTTTTTCTTTCATTTATAGTCTATTTATATCTGTTCATTGAACCGAGGTCAGCTTATTTATTTATGGTTTCTTAGGAAATGAGGTCAGAAATCTCAATAAAGAGTGTTCTTAAAGTGGCTAAGGGGTTTTGGTGGATTAAACTAGATTTTGTGGAAAGGAAAATGTCGAGAGGACAATATGAGAGGTGGTTTATGATCGGGGAGGTTATGATCCAAAGTGTTTATGGGGTAGAATTTCTTAAAAGAACATATGAGAATAAGTAATTAAGGATGTGCACATGCCACATTTGGAGAATGTGATGATTATAAATTAGATGTAGTGTATGGTTAAAGTTATGGAATAAAGAAAAGTATTATTGATACTCTTTGTTTTTTTTTTTTTTTTTGCAATGGGAAGAGACAAGGTTACGATTTTTTAAATCCATATCAAAGTGTTTATGCACTCGAATTTCCTTACAGAAAATATACATAACAAGGATGTACACATAATAAGGATGTATACATGCCACTCTTAGAGAAGGTGATAATTGTCTTGATGTACACATGTCACTCGTAGAGAAGGTGATGATTTTCTAGAGAGGCACATTCTACAACTCAATATGGTCTTGATGTGATAAGTATGTCATGTCCTCAAAAAATAATAAAAATAATTATCATGCATTTTGATAAATTATCTCATGCATTTAATATAAATAATTATCCAAAACATTTCATACATTTAGTAAATTATCTCATGTATATAATAGTTCCTTTAACATATATGTGAATTTGAATGGATCATACATTTACCTTTAACAAAAAAATATTACCACATTAAAACTCCAAATTAAATAAAATTTTAAACATCTTTACTCTTTAATAAATTCAATACCATTTCTTAAATCAAAGCAAGAAAGGTTAATTCAATACAAAGAATCCAAAATTCTGCTCCAAAATATTTTAATATTTATTTTAATTAAATATCTGTAAAATGAATCTTTGAAAGGAAAAACCATATCCTATGGATATACTAAAATATTTAAAGATACAAATATTTCCACTTCAAATTTATAATATTTGAAAATATTAATTTGATGTGGTTTTATTATAAAAAATGTTATCATGTTGTTAGGGTCCTATATTTTATAGGATAGATTTATATTTATTTTTTGATTTGTTTAAAAATGTTGTAAATAATATCTCATCTTTCAAATTATTTCCAATAAAAAGAAAATAAAAGAAAAAATAGAAAAATAGAACGAAAAAGAGAAAGGGGAGATAAAAAAAACATATATTTGTGAAAGAAAAAATAAAATAAATAAAAAAGAAAAATATGAAGAAACGAAGAAAAACCCCCAAATAAGTGAGCTAGTCTAAATGCCACTCAAACAAACAAAAATGATGTATAAGGTTAGAAAAAACAAAAAATAAGGCTTGCAAGTCTAAGTGCAACATTAGAGATTAGTTAAATAGTTTTATTATATTAATCACACCATTTAAGCATGATTAATTTATGTAATAAAGTGAGTTTCTAGTTTTTTAATTAAGTGATATTAATTAGCTTAATCGTGATTAGTTTGATGTAATAAAGTTATTTGAAGTGATGATTTATCTTTATGTGATAAATCATGCGCAGAATCTCACGGTGAAGATCCAACCCGCCCGATCCAATGGCGGGCCAGCAGTTTCGAAGCCCCCCATCCCATCTGACGCTTAACCACGGGGGGAGGGGTATGAAAATATGGTTTCTCCTTTCCGCCCTCCCCTACGTGGCATCCCCTCACCTTGTTTGCACTCACTCCACCCCACCCCGCACCCCCACCTAAAACCACTTAAAAACCTACCCCCCTCCGAAATCCACTCCATCTCGCTCCCACCAAAACATTGTTTGTTGAATATTCGCCCCTGCTCCATCCCATTACCTGCCATGTATCTCCTCACCATCACTCCCCTATTGCCACGTATGTGTCCCGCTTGGCCCTTCTCCCCTTATCGTTACACTCACTACCCAACCAAATCTCGCCACGTGGCCTATCCATTATTTTATCCAACAGATCCCCCTCCAATAACATTTGAAACCCCAATAGTAGGTCTGTTTCTGTATAAAATGATGATGTCAACCATGGGGGATGATTCACCATTTTTGGGGTAAAAAATTAAAAATATTAAAGAATAATAAAATAATAAAATAACTTTTTCAACTTGTATTTTGAACGTATCTCCCTAAGATTTTACTCAAATTTCGAGCGGTAGTACTCATTGGATGCAAAATTTAATTCCTCGTCCAAGGAGTACCCATGTTGCATACTTTCGATGGACCCTCCTACTCGAAAAATGAAAAATACATCTAAAAACGTGATTACAGTCATGTTTTTCATGTATTTATCACTTTTTGTGTATAAGGGTCCATTAAAAGTATACAACATGGGTAGTCCTTGGATGAGGAATGAAATTCTGCATCCGACAAGTGTTCCCTCTTGAAATTTGAGTAAAACCATAGGGAGATAAGTTGAAAATACAATTTGAAAAAGTAGTTTTTTCCTTTTTCCCTCTAACATTTGATTATGTAATCTAATATTATTTTTTATTTCCACTATTATATTATAATTTCCTTAGGAGGCCCAATTTAGATCTCAAAATTCCCCTAATGCAATTTTTGAGGAGGAGGAACTAGTACAACGATCAAAGAAGATTGTTGCAAAGGTAAAGGACAGTTTGGGACAAATGCTAGGTAAAGAAAATACATTGATCAAAGTTCTATATTAAAGAATGAAGGATGAAATAGAAGAATTTAATATCATAGACAGAACAGAAACCATCCTTGAAGTTAAAATGGTCCTTACCAAAAATAATCTAGTGTTCGAATTGGAGAATAAATACCACAATTTGGAGGCCAACATCCAAAAATTTGACAGAAAATTTAACATGTTGCATCAAAAGGGGCTGCTAGGACTAAAAGGAGTTGGAGATAATTTAGTTAAACTGAAGGATTATCAGCAAAGTTTGTGTACCATAGCCAAGGAAAAAACAAAGTTTTTCACTATCAAATGAACAATTACAAGAAAATCCTTCATGGAAGGTTTGGAATTTGACTTGCTCATTAGGAATGAACTAAAACATTTGTGCCTAGCCAAACTGAATTTTCAGAAATATACTAAGGTGGATGAAACTTATAGAAAACTGACTAAAGTTTCCATCCCAGATGAAGATATATGGGATAAGTTGTATATAATTCAGGAGTAAAAGGCAGTTTCATATCTTCAGCAACAAAGCAACAATTTTTTACGATCGAGTCATCACCAATAACCCTCAAAGATAGTGCCAGTAGCTTTAGTAGTTTTTTTTATTCTATATTTCTGTACTATTTTTGTATAAACATTTTAAAGATATTTTGTAATAAAACTTGATATTTTAAATCAATATATTTTGCAAAATATTGTATAAATACTCCGTAATTCAAAGTATTATGGGTTGGGACTTGTATGAAGAAAAAAAAATTGATGTAAAGTTTTTCATTGAGCTAAAGGTGATCATTTTCAGAAATACAGAAAGTTGTTTCAGGATTCATGTGTCAGATGATTTGGTGATGTTTTTCCTCATGTGATTGTTATTTATTTGTTTTTCCATATGTCACTCTTATTTTGTATTGTTTAAAGAAAATTATGGGCTAAATTTGTTTAATTACACTCTACTCTAGCGTATAAAAAATATCTATTATTTCCAACTAAAATTAAATATAGAATTCATTCTTAAATTCTCTATGTTTAACTGAATCTAAATATTTTCCTCCAAGTCACTCCACAAAGCTCCAAATATCTAATAGTCTGTCTACCTTGACTTGATGCACTTCATCTATTATTTATGCACTTGATTTACTTAAGGTTTTATGACTTCATTTCCCAATGGCCTTTCCCTGCAGTTTCAACCAAACCATTCCAAAATCAACCCCTAAACTCAAGAACTAGCCTAATACCTTTAATCAACAAATATAAATCATAAAGAGAGATCCATATCTAAAGTTGGAAGGGCTAGATCCCAGCTTCCAAAGTGGTTTTGTGCTTACCTCTAGGTTTCTCTCATAGCCTTGGGAAATTGAAAAGTGATAACATAGTGGCGAACATACTGGGGAACTGAACTCTAACAATTTAGATTTAAAATCATTTTGTCACTAGTAATATTTATTTTTATGCTTAAAGATATTTCAAAGTGTGCAGCTAAGAAATAGATCCTCCTAAGGTTGTTTTCCACTTAAAGGTGTACATATTTTACATTTGTAAATATACTATTGTAGATATGGCTCTCAAAAGGACATATACCAAATCTAATCCATATCCTAACCCTCCTAAATCTGTTGAAGATCCTGAAAAGTTGGTAAGAAAAAGTAATCCCACAGAAAGTCAACCTAGTAGTACCTCCTTATCAAGAAAAAACTCTCTGCTAGAAAGTCTTGTAACAATTGAAGATATTAATTTTGACTTGTAGTTTGAGAATAGTGTGTTCAGATCTAAATCACAGAGTTTTACACCTAAAACTATTTTGGATGAAGCTCAATTGAAACCTTTTCGTAAAATCCAAAAGGCACATGCTTCACAATCTAATAAAGACACGGTAGAGAAGTTTGAAAATCTTGAAGATCTCGTTAGAATATTAAATAGGACAATTGAAGGTTTTGATCAACACTCTTCTATTATTACCCCTTTTTCATTTCCAATTCCTATATTTATTCCACCAGCATCTACCACTCCATTTTCAGTATCCACTCTTATTCCTAATACACCAAACGTACATACTACAACATCCCCATCTTCTTCTACAACACCTCCACCTCTTTCATCGACCACTACTTTAGCATCATCCGCAACTTATATTCCAGTCATGGCAGGAAGATATGTTGCTTTGGCATTACAATCCCCTTACATGACATGCCACAAACTAGGCACAGAGAATACCACAATTTGATGGTACGGGTCATAACATCTCAACAACACATTGATTGGATAAATGACTTCTCTGATCTAGTAGAAGTAGATTATGATGATTTTAAAATGATTTTGTTTTCACAAATTTTAATGGGAGAAGTAAATAAATGGTATAGAACCTTACCAGCTAGAATTATTGCAGATTTGCAATAGTTCCATCAAATTTTTCTTACTAGATGGGAAGTTAAGAAGAACCCCCTTCAAATTCTTGCAGAATATGAATGTTTAAGAAGGCTCCCAAATGAAACTGTCCAAGTTTACTACACTTGATTTAACAATGTTTACAACACTATCCCGATTGTAATAAAACCCCCGCCTGAATTGGCCCTAATCTGTTTTCTAGAAGGATTTTATGTTGATATGGCCTATCAGTTAAGAGAACGATACCCAACCACACTTAAAGAGATGAAAAGTAAATTTTTTAGTGTAGAGGCTAATTTATTAGCCAAAAGAGATAAGATGATAATTGAAATAAGGGTCACTATCAAAGAAGAACCTTCTTCTTCATCAGACTTAAACTATACAATTTTTTTAAAACTATAGAAAAAATGATGGAAAGAATGGTTGTGGAAAATAAAACACCTCCTAGGGAACCTCAAGGGGACCTCAAATTCGAAATCAAAATTTTAGAATACCACAAACTCATATTAAACAAAGAGAACAAAGAGGTCAAGTTGATCATCAAATCAAACCCCCTTTCCAAGAGATTTTTGTTGAAGAAGAATCAGAAACTATACAAGAACTAGAAGAACATCAAATAAATATTTTTGGGAAGGTGAAACAGACCTTTTTTTTCTAACAAAAGAGGAATAAGACCTATTTCAATCTTCATTACTAGAGGATATGCCTACAAAGTCACCAAATTATCAACAAGGATATCAAAATTCTATTATGGAAGAACATAAAAAATACACCCTAAGAAGCCAAAAGAAATTATGGGAAAATTGGGTTTAGACATAATAAGACCTTATAAAGAACTTTACTCCTTTGATTCAAATAGAGTAAAAATATTAGGATTAATAAAATATTTGTGTGTTACTCTCACTCAGATCCCACCCAAAAGTTTATTCATGGACATTATTGTGGCTGATATTCCTCCTAAGTATGGAATTGTTTTGTCACGATCATGAGGAGAATAACTACAGGGTACATTACAACTAAACATGACATATGCAACAATTCCTATTTTTGGCCAACAAGGAAGACTGTATAGGGAGACTTTAATGAAATACATGGTGAGTAGCCAGGACAAACCTATCAATTATATTGTTTACTTAGTGCATTCATATATCGATTCTTTCATTTTGAACAATGATACTTGTTTGGAAACAATGTATCATGTTATAAACATCAAACCAAAAGAGAAATATGTTAAAAAGGAACAAATGGAAACTAGAGAACAGGTAAAACCGAATGGGTTATGGAACATGGATTTGGATGGGGTGATGAGTAAAGAAGGAGGTGGTATTGGAGTATGGATCTCTAATACACAATCAGGTACAGCAAAGAAATACTCTTATAAACTGAATTTTGAATGCACAAATAGTGTAGCTGAGTCTGAAGCTTTTCTATTAGGACTCAAAAACTAAAAAAAATGGGAGCAAAGAAGATTTCAATTCATGGAGATTCTGAATTAATCAGAAAAAAAAAATAAAAAAATCAAAGGTGAATATTCAGCTAAACATCATAGAATGAGAGCCTATAGAAATATTGTTTTATATTTTTTGCAATGTTTTCCATAATACCAGTTGCCATTAATTCCTAGAGATCAAAATGTTTTTGCTGATGCATTAGCTACTTCCACAAGTACTTGCAAAGTGCCTTATAGAGCAATAATAAAATTAGAAATTGATGTCAAACATAGGCCTGTTATTCCTGATAATATCAGATACTGGAAAGTTTTTCATAATGATAAAAAACTTGATAATTTCTCGCAGCTAAAAGAGGACTTTGAAAATATGAACATTAACATAAGACATCTAAAAAGTAAATTATTTTATATAAACATTTTTCTATACGTAACCTATCCTTGAGGCTCCACGTATAAATTAGATGACTAAGTAATCAAAATCAGAGGAGGTGGAAAAAGAAGACGGTGACCACCTAACCATACTTATTTATACTTGTACCCAAGAAATTGAGAAGGAGGATATAAAATGGAGGAGAAACTCAAAGGAAAATTGGGGAAATGGAAGATTAAATTGTTGAGCTGAGATAACTAGAGATTGGGAAATTTTTCTTGAAAATTTTGAGAACGCGGGCTAGGCTACTTCAATTGTGAAGTATTTTGGGACTGGGTACCAAGGATTGTGCCTAGTTTGGCAGGGAGGATTTGGTCATTTGGTGACAGGAGAGAAATTGGAGCACTAACAACCTAAGATCGACTCCAATAGTAAAAACTAGGTAGATACTATGCATTTAATTAGAATTTTTTGTCTTAATTAAACTGTGATTTGTAAAAAAAAAAAATTTTATAAAATTCACTTTACACACAAAAACGTGATTGTAACCAACCACTTAATCATGAATGCATTTTTCTGAATCACGAAGGTAAGCATCCACACAAAAGAATTCAATAAACGTTTGATATAGCTTCCCATCACAACACCTAATAACGTCAAAGAGCCACAATAGATCAGACCAAGCATTAAGAGCTACTTCTTCTGCACCACTAAAATCATTAAATTTAATATGTTCTATGTTTGTACGAAACTCTTATAAAGTGCATCACTACATGTTTCTGCAATGGCCTTAACTGATGAATTATTTGTGGCATTGAGATATACAGGTGGAGAGAGAGAGGGAGTGATAAGGAAGAGATGAAGATGGAATGAGGGAGAGAGGAGACGAGGGAAGGGAGAGAAAATGAGAGGATAGAGATAGGGAAAGAAGGGGAAGAGAGAGGCAGGGAAACATAGATATGGAAGGGGGAGAGAGGGGGAGAGTGAGAAGGAGAGAGAGAGGGAGATAGTGGCAGAGTTGGAGGGTGGAGAGAAAGTGTGTGTGTATGATGGGGGGAGAGATAGAGGGATATGGGAGAGAAAGGGAGAGAGAGGAAGGAAAAGAGAAGGGACTTGAGAGAGAAGAGAGAGGGGGGAGGGATAGATGTAGTTGGAAGGGGGAAAGATAGGGAGGGAATAATAAATACATTGAGAGATAGATGTAGAGAGAGAGGGGGGGTGATAAGGGAGATATGAACATGGAATGAGGAAGAGAGGAGACAGGGGAAGGGAGAGAAAATGAGAGGATAGAGATAGAGAAAGAAGGGTAAGAGAGAGATAGGGAGAGATAGATATGGAGGGGAAGAGAAGAAAGGAGAGAGAGAGGGAGATAGTGACAAAGTTGGAGGGTAGAGAGAGAGTGTGTTTAATAAGGGGGAGAGACAGAGGGAGGTGTGAGACAAAGGAAGAGAGAGTAAGGAAGAGAGAAAGGACTCGAGAGAGAGGAGAGAGAGAGATGGATTTGGAAGGGGAAGAAATACATAGAGATAAAAAGGTAGAGAGGGAGAGGGGGCGACAAAGGAGAGATATAGAGACAATGAGGGAGAGAGGAGAGCAATATAGAGAGAGATGGGGAGAGAGTGTGTATTTTTTTTGGGTGAGAGGGAGAGACAAGGGGAGATAGAGATATATATGGAGGGGGGAGAGAGGGTAGAATAAAGAGGAAAAGAGAGGGAGGGAGGAAGAGAGATATATATGGAGAGATAAGGGGCAGAGAGAGAGAGAGAGAGAGAGAGAGAGAGAGTATGTTTGGGGGATGAGATAGAGATATAGATGGAGGGGGTATATAGAGAGAGAGATGGGGGGGGTAACAGATAGACATGGAGAGGAAGAGGGAGACATAGATAGATAGATATATATATATATGGAGACTGTGTGTGTGTATGCAGGCCAATATAGAGATATAAAGAAGGAGAGACAAAGGGAGATATATATATATATAGATGGAGGGAGAAAGACATGGATCCTGATTAACAATGTTTAATACCTTACACTAGTTGCATTGATTTCAGTGTAGATGTTGATTTCTACTCCTATTTGATTGCTTGCACTAGATGCATTGGTTTCAGTGTAGATATTGATTTCTAATAATATTTCATTACTTTCATTGGATGCATTTATTTTAGTGTAGATGTTGATTTCTAATCCTATTTAATACCTTACACTAGATGCATAGATTTCAGTGTATATGTTGATTTCTACTCTTATTCGATTGCTTGCACTTGATGCATTGTTTCCAATGTAGATATCGATTTCTAATCATATATGATCGCTTGCACAAGATGCATTGATTTTAGTGTAGATGTAAATTTATAATCCTATTTAATACCTTACACTAGATGCATTTATTTCAGTGTAGATGTTGATTTCCACTCCTATTTGATTGCTTACACTTGATGCATTGGCTTTAGTGTAGATATTGATTTCTAATCCTATTTGAGTGTTTGCAATAGATGCATTGATTTTAGTGTAGATGTTTATTTCTAATCCTATTTGAGTGTTTGCACTACATGCATTGATTTAGTGTAGATGTTGAATTCTAATCCTATTTTATTGTTTACACTAGATGCATTGATTTCAGTGTAGATGTTGATTTCTGATTTGATGCAACTAGATGTATGATGTACTTAATTTCAAAGTAAGTAGATTAATAGTGTGCATTGATTTTAATGTAAGCACATCTTTGCCCCCTCCATCTATATCTTTATCTCTCATTGTATCTCCTTCTTTATCTCTCTATATCACCCCCAAACATACACACTCTCTCTCCATATCTGTCTATCTACTATTTATCTATCTATCTATCTCTCCATTCCATTTACACTCCCTACCTCTCTCCATATCTATATCTCTTCCTCCCTCCCTATCTTTGCCTCTCTCTTATTCCCTCTCTCCCCTCCCCCACCCCTCTCCATCTATATCTCTATTTCACCCCCAAAACATACACACTCTCTCTTAGTGTAAGGACATAAACAATATTCACGATGTGAATTTACTTTTGTGTTACAGTAATTCAACCATAAATACAATACTTGAATTTTCATCCTAGATAAAATGTTCACTTACTTGAAATGTATTTTTCCTCAAACTGTACACTGTTTGTAATTGGCTACATTCTTATTATTCCCATTTTCCATCCTTCAACATTGTTAATCACTTTTCATTCAAACGTGGTAATAGAAAAATAACTAATATGTGTGACAATAAGAACAATAGAAGAAAATATTTTCAGATTGATCACAATGAAGATTGTTTGTAATTAGCTATATTCTTATTATTCAAATTTTCTATCATTCAAAATTGTTACTTTGTCACTTTGCACTTAAAATTTGTATTTCAACATTTTTCATCATTCAAGTCATTAACACTCTCTCTCATCTCAATAAAGTAAGGTAACTAAGAAAAGTTAAAATTAAATTGACCAAATTAATCTTAGAAATATTTAACATAATTAAAATGATCAAAATAATAGGATATTCAACAAATTTTGTATGACTGCACACAAATGAAACCAACCTAGATCCATCTTAACCCTAGATCTATCAAGTGCCGAGAGGGATCAAATATCTCGAGGTGCAAACCTTTCCTCAAGTTTTTCACTCAAAAGAAGAGGTTTTAACATTGAGAGAATTGATCCATCTCAGCGCTTGATAGATCTGGGTTAAGATGGATCTAGGTTAGTATATTTATTTAGACATGTTTTTTATTACTTGGGCAATGAGGTCGGAAAGCTCAACAAAGAGGGCTCTTAAAGTGGATAAGAGGGTAGGGTGGATTAAATTGGAATTTGTGGAAAGGAAAATGTCGATAGGAAAAAAGGAGAGGTGATTTATGATCAGGGAGATTATATGTGTGATTATAATAGATTCAAGTGGAAATTTGGCGGAAATTAGGATTTTAGGAAAAAGGGAACGTACAATAATTTATAATGGACTTCAAACCATCACATGCTTGAGTCAGGGTTATGTTATTATCAACCCAAGCCACATTATACATTGAGTGAGGGTTTATGCTTCTTTAAATTCAATCTGGAGACTTGAAAGCTCACTTTCATATTGAACATCTTATGATGTGGGAAACATGAAATAAGTTTTTTAGATAGCCAAAGGGGTAGGGTGGCGTAAGGGTGAAAAATAAATAAATATGCTATAAAGAAATAATGGGATGAGAATTTTGTGGTGAATAGATAGTTGATAATGGTAATAGTATGCAAATATCCTCGTGAATGGATTGTTGATGGTGACTGTGCTGAATGTTTATTTGATGATGGTCGTGAATGGATTGTTGATGGTGACTGTGCTGAATGTTTATTTGATGATGGCCATGCTGAATGATGAGTTCATTAATAGCTTTATTCATGAGGATATGAGATATTTAAAAATTTATGGCAGTGATTTCAGTTATGATATTATATGGTTAACTTTATTTAATTTAGTTACATTATAGTAGTGCATTTGTATTTATTTGTAGTTGTGATGACTATGAATTAAATGTAGTGTTTGATTGAAGTCATGGGATGAAATAGCATTGATGCAGTATGTTTTAGGCCCCTTTGTGGTTGGGAGAGATAACTTAGTTGTGAGATTTAAAATGATAATGCATCACACCAAAGCTCTTTTCACTTGGGATACATAAAGGGTTTAAGTTTGTTTTTTAAGGTCAAATCCAAAGTGTTTATGGGGTAGAATTTATTAAAATAACATATGAGAATAACTAACAATGTGCAAATGCCACATTTTGAGAATGTAATGATTATGAATTAATGTGTGATCAAATATATGGAATAAAAAAACATATCATTGATACACTTGATACACTTTGTTTTAGGTGCTTTTTGCAATTGGAAGATACAAAAGACTTTCATTTTATATATTTGTCCTTATGGATAATATCAAAGTGTTTATGGGCTCAAATTTCCTTAGAGAAAACAAACATAACAAGGATGTACACATGCTACTCTTAGAGAAGGTGATGATTGTGCCAAGAGGTGCATTCTACAGCCTAGTATGGCATGATGTGTCAGTGTGTTATGTCCTCAAAAAATAATTCTCATGCTATTAATAAATTATTTCATGCATTTAATACAAATTATTTTAGGTAATTTGGCCGAAAAAATATTTTGCATTTAATAAATTATCTCACAAATTTAATAGTTCCTTTATCATATACCTGAATTTGAATGGATCATAAATTTATCTTTAATAAACAAAACTTACCACATTAAAATTCCGAGTTAAATAAAATTTTAAACATATTTACTATTTTCTAAAGCTAATACCATTTATTAAATGAAAAGAAAAAAAGGTTAATTCAACACCATCCAAAATCTTTTAATATTTATCTTAATTAAATATTTGTAAAATATATTTAATTAAAAAAATAATTATTAGAAACTAAACGAAGAATGTTTTAGTCCAAAAGAAAGCAAACAACAACTTTAAGTATATCAACTGTGACTAACCTGGTTGTTGTCATTATAGCTGGGAACAATTAAGAAATTAGCTCGGTTGTTATATTGAAGTAGTAAATACACCTAGATGCTCCTTTCTATGGGTAAGCTATGTGACCAAGCACCCAAATATATACAATAATTCACACTCTGACTAGATAGGGAGGACATATAAATGAAAAATAAAACTAATGTCTCAAGTATTCCACATTATACCCTCAGCGGACAACTGAAGGTCATCCTCGTGAGTGATTTGCGGCCTTTAATTTTTTAAGATTCCTTTATATTAATTTGTGCACAATCTATGCGGATACATAATTTCGAGCTGCTAGTCTAACATGCCAAATAAATATAAACCGAACAGTCAAGTGAAATTTAAGAAGAATTATGGTATCCAAGTGATCGAGACAGGGTTATAGATATGTATATTAACTCAATAGTGCAAAATAATACAAATATGGTTAGGTACAATCATATGAAACCATACAGTGAGGGTTCAGAACTTATAAACATATAGCAAATGCATAAGTACCAGAAAAAAACTTAAAAACCATCCATTATAATAATTCTTATTACTAATGTTAATTTACACGAAATCTAGAAATAAACTTTAATATATGCTACAAGGCATAACTTAAAGTAAAAATCCTTGATGATAAAATTGTTCACTAAGTTATATTGATATAAAACTATGTGATAATATACTAAATATAACAGCATGCTGTAGATGTGCATGGCACAGCCCATTGGAAATGTGAAAATCGTCAATAATAAAATCGTAATAATAATAATAACAAGACAAATGACAAAGCAAAGCTCAGGGTAATAGAATGTTTCGACCTAAACAACTAATTAATCCAGTAGCAATAGCAGAACATGAAAATGGAAAGAAATCAAAACAAAATGACTAAAAATAAGACTGCCATGCCACAAGCTATGTGGTTACAGTATCAATAATCTTGCCATTCTTGATGGCATCCTGCAGTTTCTGAGCCCACCATTTGAGCGCATTACTTTGGTACATTGATGAGAGAGGGGAAGGGTGTCACCCACATCCATAATTCCTCTCTCCAATGCTGACAATGCCGACAACTTTTCACCATGTGCCAGAGAGCGATTCTCAATCAGCAGAACCATGGTATCCAACAAATTGGTTAGAAATGAAACCCTAAATGAGGCCGGAGTAATTATCTCCCCATTAACCATTGCATTTAGAATCCGATCAACTAAAATATCTCCTTTCACTTTCACACCAACGAGACAGTGACCGTGACCATCAGCCGAAAAATGAATGTAATTTGCCGAATCACGAAGGGAAACATCCGCACAAAAGACTTCAATAAAAGTTTGATAGAGCTTCCCATCACAACGCCTACTAACGTCAAAGAGCCACAATAGATCACACCAAGAATTAAGAGCCACTTTTTTCGGGTCACTAAACAAATTAAATTTAATACGTTCTACGTTTGCACTAAACTCATCTATCAGTGCGTCCCTACACGTTTCTGCAATGGCCTTAATTGAGGACTTCTTTGCAGCCTCAAAGAACCCTATAATATATTTCTCCACTTCCGTGCAAGGTACACTATTGTTTGAGGATCGAGCAGTAGATCAAGATGTCTTTCAATGTCTTGACACTTAAATTTTCATTCGAGGGAAATTCAAATTATATTTGCATGGAAGGACAAGATGGAGGCAATGTTGGAGAACAACGATTTGAAGGAATTCATATATTTTGATATTCCCAAAGCCCGCAGAAGATGTCCAACTTCTTGATGCATGATAGAGGAATGTAGCAAAGGCGAGAAGGATCTTGTTAGAGGGAGTTCAAGATCATATTGTCTCGAGCCTCCATAGGAAGGCGACTCCATATGTTATGTGGAAGGCCTTGACAGATCTGTTTCAGAAAAGCAGCGACAAAAAGAAGTTGGTGTTGAAGGACAAGCTCAGAAAGATCAAGAAGGAGGAAAGTGAGAGAGTACCAACATACTTGGCGAAGTTCACTCAATGTCTAGATGAGCTTGGAAGTGTTGGTGTGACCGTAGCCAATGATGACTTGGTGAGCCTAGCACTTCTAGGCCTTCCCAAGGGCTGGCATAGTTACCAGGATTCTCTGAATGGGAGGGAGAAGTTACCAGACTGGTAGCGTTTGTGGTCTGAATTAGTAATAAAAGAGATAACAAAGAAGAAGATTGTGCATTAGTCGGAAAAGGAAAGAACGCCAAGGGAAATAAATCACAAAGCGAAGAGGGCAAGAGAGACTTGTCCAAGATCATATGTTTTCACTGTCACGATCATGGGCACTATGCTTCAAATTATCAATAGAAAAAGGCAAGCAAGAAGGAGCCTGCATTTGCAGTAGGTGCAGCATTGGCTTCACAGTTCGGGCTTGATTTTACTCGGATTGCATGCATGGCTAGCACTGTAATGGGATGCATGATCTGAAAATGGTCTGGATAACTTGTATGTATTTCAAGAACCTACCACTCAGTTTAAATTAAATGATCTAGCTTGTACTTGACAATTTTGCAGAAATATTTACTTGAAAGTGGTGTATGAATTTTTACTGTTTATGTGTCTTAAATTCATTTGTTCTTGCTGAAATTTAACATGTATAACAGCAACATAATGCAGCAAATAAACATTTAAACACAACAACAAACTTAATCTAAGAGTTCACCCGAAATCTCGTGGGCTACGTTTCCTTTGAGCTTGGTCATCTTGACTCGGCTCTTTGGAATTATGGTAAGTTTTTTACAAGTAAATACTTAACTCCAATGAAGACAACAATGATCCAAAGGACTGAAAATACCATCATTATCTCTCTAATGGTTGTCCAAACTCTACAAACAATTTTAGGCTCTTGTTGACACTATTCCTTCTGTCGGTGCACTAAGCTACTATGAGCTTCTAAATGGCACAAACTCCCTTAGAATTATGTTTCTGTCACTAAAACCACTCCTGTTGTATCCAACACACATCAGACACCAAATATCAACTAATAAATTGCTCAAATCGCACAACATCCCCAAACTAGGCTATCCTCCACAGTTTGCCCAGGGCTACCCAAAACTTCACATCAGCTTCTCGAGCTCTAGAAGTTCTCAAAATGTTCTAAAATCACTTCCATTGGTTCCAAAATGTCTGTAACAATCAAGATAGACTTTTCATTCATCAAAAATGGCCTTCGGCTGCTCCGGTTTCGCCTCAATCACCTATCGGCACCCCCTGGCACTTGGGTCAATGAAAACTTCTCTTCTGAGTTTTCAAGCTCTAGAAGTCTTCAACACTTGCTGAAACCTCTGTCATTAGATTCATAATGATTTTTTCAATCAAGAATGACCACTGGTTCACTGCATATGGTCTCCAGCAGCTTTGGCTAAGCCTTGCACTGCTACTGGAAAAAGTTGGCACTAATGGCGATTGGAACTTTACTAAAGCTTTTCAGCCTTCAAACGTTCTCTACAGGCTCTACAAACCATCTCATCAGATTCAGAACATCTGAAATATCCAATTTTGACTATTGGATATCTAGAATAGGCCTCTAGCTCCCTTGGCTAGGCCTCAAACTGATTCTGCTTCATGATGGCCCTGATGGCCTCTTCATCTTCCTTGAAGCAAAAAGTGTTGAAGATGACCTCTGTTCGACCTGCAACCTATGTCAAACTCTTTAGAAGGTCGAAGATACCCAAAAATGGCTATTTTTGCACCTCATTTGGTCGCAAATTGAAGAAGTTATGGCCAAAACAAATTTTTGCCTAGTGTCCCTTGAAAAACTCCACTACATGTGGACAATTGGAGTTAATTCCAGTTAAGTTGGCCCTTCCCGCCAAATATGGCGCGCCCACCATAAATTCTGCCAACTTAAAAAACCAGATTAGTTTAACTTTAAACGTGGATTATGGGTGGTTAATCATGTTTTAACACTAAGCACGTTTTGTGTGCAAATGAAGAAGTTTAGTGGCTAAGCCACGTTTCAGTGGTTAATTAAACCACATTAAAAAAATTTCCGCCGATTCTGAGAGCCCTGGTCACCATGTATGGTCGTATGGTGTTGGGCTAGCCCTTTAATTTTCCGCCGCATAAAATTTGAAAACAGAAATATGTAACGATTCCCACCATAGTCAATGAACAAACGTATGGTGCAATGGCAACAAGCGCGGCCTGTGGAAAGGAGGTTCGCGGTTCAAACCTCATGAGCTGCAAATATTTTTAAATAATCCCACTTCTCCATGGCCTAGGGGCCACGTGGCGGCCTCCAGGCCTGCCACATGGCAGCTCGTGATTGGCCAAAATCTCCAAAAGTCAAACCATTAACATATCGTAGCTTGCCAAATGTCGAAGTCTGATACGCCCTTCAGGGAATATTCTGGAGAATATTTCAAGGAATATTTTTGGAATATTCTTTTTTTAATTTTTTCCAAATTTAATAAAGTCAAACTTGGTCAACTCATTTTTGGAGTTTACTAGACGATTTCAAACCTCAATAACTTCTGCATATGACCTCGGTTTTGAGAACCGTTCACGGTGCCAAAATCACAGCGACGAGACCTTTCTGATCGTTTAGGTTCGGCACTCTTCTGAGCACTTTGAATTTTTAGCTATCATTCTGGTGCATGATCCAGTTCTGATCACACCTCCCCACTGGGAATCTTTTGGACCCCAAAAGACTGATATATTGATCTGTACAGTAGATGAGAGTATAGTACCCTCCTCTCTTCAGCCTCCAAACACTTGCCTTGCATGGCTAGTGACTTTGAACCACAACTAGAAAGAAATTGACACTTCCCTTCCTAGATGCTTGTCCTCCTGTCAAGAGCTGTCTTTCTGGCACTCACTCAATAAATTTTTGGCGAGAAATTTGCAAAAGTAAACTGAACATCACTACCTTGATCAATGATCCAAGGTGGCTCAAAAAAACGAGAGATTACAGCATAAAATACATGTATACAACCAAAATTTTCATATGTACAAAATGAGTACGTCTTACTATAGTAAGAAGTCCATCCACTTGTTACCAAGCCACCTCCATGGTGACTTTTTCTACTGCAACTCTTCCTCATGTGAAACTTCCGTTTTCACATCAATAATGGAATCCTTGGTTCCACTTGTGCCAATCTTTCTGTCCTCTTGCTACATGTGCTTTGGACGACTAGTTGGATGCAAAGTCCAACAATGAGAGACATCATGTCCCCTCTCTTGGAAATATGTGCAAATCTTATGCACCTTCTCTGAAAGTTTCATTGCCTCATCTGCTTCCTGTATGATTTATTCCTCATCCAGCATCTCGAAACATTATGGTTAAATCAACCACAATATGTACAACAAATATTTCTTTCATTTAAGCATGTAAAATTATCATGCTTTGCAGAAACACAATCAAATTGATGATGAGAAGATTTATACCTCTTGTGATGCTTTGAATGTTCATCCTTTTTGTCTTCATGAGAAGATGACCTAGTAGAGGCTACAACTTTCATTTGCAGACTAACATCATCGTTCTTGTCTTGAAAACTGCCTAAACTTGCATGCTTTTTGAAAGAACCAACACATCTTTCTAAAGAGGAAACTGAAGACAAATTAGAGTGGATTACCTCTTCCTCACGCATGTTCTTGGTCAAAGCCTCTTGGGCTTGATGGAGCTGCATCTCCATATCATGCAATCTTTGAAGAATTTCTTCCTTCTCTTCCTTCATGGCAAACAATTGTTCACGAAGTTCAGTGCTTTTTCTTTTATCCTCAAATAGGATCTGCACCATGTCCTTCAATATAATAAAGTCATGCTTCATATCATCATCAAAGAATCTTGTGAAGGAGTAAAATTCACTTGTAGAAGTTTTCATTATGATTTCAATGAACAAATTAACTTCAACAAATTTCTCAAAGTTTTTCAAAACAAATGACAAGCTTTTAACCAAATGGCTATAAAGACAAACTCTTATTCAAGCGGCCAAACAACAAACAAACTCCAAGAGCTTCGTAACAAACAATCGTCAAGAGGGTTTGTTCCAAAAGTGACCTTAAGGTCCTTTGGGGTAAGGAAGATGTCTTCATGGCTTTTCTTTTTTATTGTCCTCTCCGGGACTTAGCTAATCAGTAGCTATCCCCAAATCTCAAGCAAACTCAAACAACAATCAGTTTGCAAACAGTAAACAATCAATATTTTACACTGTTTAACACCTTTCAAGCTATACAATCAAGCAACCAAGTGCTCTGTCAAGCAAGAAACTATGCTCTGATACCAACCTAATCTGAAAATGGTTTGGATAACTTGTATGTATTTCAAGAACCTACCACTTAGTTTAAATTAAATGATCTAGCTTGTACTTGACAATTTTGCGGAAATATTTACTTAAAAGTGGTGTATGAATTTTTATTGTTTACGTGTCTTAAGTTCATTTGTTCTTGCTGAAATTTAACATGTATAATAGCAACATAATGCAGAAAATAAACATTTAAACACAACAACAAACTTAATCTAGGAGTTCACCCGAAATCTCATGGGCTATGTCTCATTTGAGCTTGGTCATCTTGACTCGGCGCTTTGGGATTATGGTAAGTTTTTTACAGGTAAATACTTAACTCCAATGAATACAACAATGATCCAAAGGACTGAAAATACCATCAATATCCCTCTAATGGCTGTCCAAACTCTACAAACAGTTTTAGGCTCTTGTTGACACGATTCATTTTGTCGGTGCACTAAGCTACTATGAGCTTATAAATGGCACAAAATCCATCATAATTCTGTTTCTGTCACTAAAACCACTCCTGCTGTATCCAACACACATCAGACACCAAATATCAACTGATAAATTGCTCAAATCGAGCACAGCATCCCCAAACTAGGCTATCCTCCACGGTTTGCCCAGGGCTGCCCAAAACTTCACATCAGCTTCTCAAGCTCTAGAAGTTCTCAAAATGTTCTAAAACCACTTCCATTGGTTCCAAAATTTCTGAAACAGTCAAGGTAGACTTTTCATTCATCAAAAATGGCCTTCGGCTGCTCCGGTTCCGCCTCAATCACCTATCACTCGGGTCAATGAAAACTTATCTGTTGAGTTTTAGAGTTCTAGAAGTCTTCAACACTTGCTGAAACCTTTTTCATTAGATTCATATTGATTTTTTCAATCAAGAATGACCACTGGTTCACTGCATATGGTATCAAGCAACTCTGGCTAAGCCCTGCACTGCTGCTGGCAAAAGTTGGCACTAATGGCCCCTGGAACTTTACTAAAGCTTTTTGGCCTTCAAACATTCTCTACAGGCTCTAAAAACTATCTCATTAGATTCAGAACATCTGAAATATCCAATTTTGACTATTGGATCTCTGGAATAGGCCTCTAGCTCCTTTGGCTAGGCCTCAAACTGATTCTGCCTCATGGTGGCCCTGATGGCCCCTTCATCTTCCTTGAAGCAAAAAGTGTTGAATATTACCTCTATTCGACCTGCAACCTGTGCCGAACTCTTTAGAAAGTCAAAGATACCCAAAAATGACTATTTTTGCACCTCATTTGGTCGAAAACTAAAGAAGTTATGGCCAAAACAAATTTTTGCCCAGTGTTCCTTGAAAAACTCCACTAAATGTGGAGAACTGGAGTTAACTCCAGTTAAGTTGGCCCTTCTTGCCAAATATGGCACGCCCACCATAAATTCCACCAACTTAAAAACCGGATTAGTTTAACTTTAAATGCGGGTTATGGGCGGTTAATCATGTTTTAACACTAAGCATGTTTTGTGCGCTAATGAAGGAGATTAGTGGCTAAGCCACTTTTTAGCGGTTAATTAAACCACATTAAAGTTTTTGCTGCCGGTTCTTAGAGCCTTGGTCACCATGTATGGTCGTATGGTGTCGGGCTAGCCATTTAATTTTCCGCCGCATAAAATTTGAAAACAGAAATATGTAACGGTTCCCACCATAGTCAAGGAACAAACGTATGGTGCAGTGGAAACAAGTGTGGCCTGCAGAAAGGAGGTCCGCGGTTCAAACCTCATGAGTTGCAAATATTTTTAAATAAGCGCACTTCTCCATGGCCTAGGGGCCACATGGCGGCCTTTGGGCCTGCCACGTGGTAGCTCGTGATTGGCCAAAATCTCCAAAATTCAAACCATTAACAAATCACAGCTTGCCAAATGTCGAAGTCTGATACGCCCTCCAGGGAATATTTCAAGGAATATTCTTGGAATATTATTTTTAAAATTTTTCCAAATTTAATAAAATCAAACTTGGTCAACTCATTTTTGGAGTTTACTGGATGATTTCAAACCTCAATAACGTCTGCATACGACCTCGGTTTTGAGAACCAATCACGACGTCAGAATCGCAGCGACGAGACCTTTCCGGTCGTTCAAGTTTGGCACTCTTCCGAGCACTTTGAATTTTGAGCTATCATTCTGGTCCATGATCTAGTTTTGATCAATGCATGTGGTATCTAGACAACGGTGTCTCGTTCCATATGATGGGGAATAGAGATCTCTTCAGTGAATTGGAGAAGAATGACCTCCAGCAGAACATAGAGTTTGGAGATGACGGGAGGTATAGCGCAACCGACATAGGTACAATTACCTTTCAGAGAGAGTCTGGATCCCCTCTTATATTAGCAAATGTTTTGTATGTTCCAAGCTTAAGGAATAATCTTATCTTCATAGCAGTATTGGAAGACTGTGATTATGAGGTGATGTTTAGAAAAGGAAAAGTTTTCCTTAAACACATAGCCACGGGACAGGTGAAGAATATTGGTTCAAGGGTCAAGAACTTGTATACTCTCAAGGTTGAGGATGTATAGAAATATTTAAGGAGAAAAGAAGTGGTTAATGACTTGGTGGTTGAGAGGGAGAAATTATATCTGAACATGCAGCCTCAGAGGCAGTCTCAGAAGGTTGTGGAGCAGCCACAATTGGAGAATCAGAGAGGAGACCGAATGGAAGAGTCCACTCAAGCATAGATCTCTAGGAGGGGGGAATTTTGAGCCAGATGGGAAGAGGGAGTACACGCATCTATACCTCCAGGTGTGAGGTGGGGTGTTGTGTAGAATTAACCCCAAGAATAAATTTGGGCAGGGTCCATTGAGATGGTTTGTCTCATGGATCGAACCTGCGTACAAGGAGCCCATATTATAGCAGTAGCAGTAAGGATCGGTTAGATTGATGCAGTCAAATGTCAGGATGATATAAATTAGAGTGACATATGTCGGATACTAGAGTACATATCAGAGTTGGCAGCAGTGCAGAGGGAGCATATGCATATGTTAGCAGCAGCGCAGAGAGTCCAGTAGACATGTGCAGTAGCTAGTAGGAGTCAAAATACTCTAATGACAGATGCATTATACTGATTCAGTTGTTCGGAGGCTATTCAATTTTAGGATTTTCATGTGCAAACAACACTAGAGAATTTTTACATGCAAAACATTCCAAAGGTACCAGATCAGGATAGATTGAATTCCTTTCATGTTGAGAGGGAGTGTTGAAATTTGTAAAAAGAAATAGTGAAATTGGCATCCAGAAAGGACAAAAAAAAATTGACCACATGCTAGTGTGGGATTCCAATCACACATGAGTGAGGAATTCAGCTACACATTAGTTCTAAATTTGGGCATCTAATTTATTTATCCTTTAAATAAAATGGAAAATAAATTGTAATCTTATCTTATAACAACTTGTATCAGTTAACTAAGTGAGAAATATTGAGTTAGCTCGAGAATTTTAATTTTAGGGTCAAATGTGAGGCATGTAGAGTGATTCTATTATTTTGGGGGTCTAGTTGCAGTTAATGCACTAGTGGGGTGCATGTGTAATTAGTTAACTCAAATTAAATGAGTTTAACTAGTTCTAACTCAGTGATGAGCTATTAAGAGGTTAAGTGAATTAAATTAGATTTAATTCGTAAGTAGTGATCTATCAGATAACTGATGATTCACTATTATTAGTTTCATGCATGTCAATTTTGATGACGACCCAGTTGAGACAGAGGTTAAATGGAAGTTAACTATCAGTTGTATTATTATTGAATTGTTAGGGCGCAATTATAAATTCACAGGAAGGCTCATGAAGGATTGCACAGTCAAGGAAGGTTGATTATCCTATTTAATAGGGATTAATTTCCTAGGGATTGTGTGAGAAAGGCTGGGCTAAGCAGGGGTTGAGAATTGGCTAAGTTTTGGTCAATTTTTCCTGAGAATTGCTAGTCAGTTTTGAGTAGGATTAGGGTGAGACTATTGGTAGAGTGCAAGATTTTCTCGGTGTGAGAAAGCATTGTATTGTTTCATGATTCTTTGACTTTGTACAATATATGATGGAGGGTTTTTGAGCAGGTTTTTTCCCCAGATACATCTTGTGTTGTGTGATTGATAATTTCCTTTCTCTTACTTGCATGTGATTGAGCGATCATGTTTTATATTCCACAAATATAGCAGAAGGATTCACTATCATGGTTTAGTACATTACATGATCGGATTGAATCCGTTGGTAAATATTTTCTATATAATTTCTACAGATGTGACGTCACAAGAGTCCATTGAAACCTCCTCGTTGCTCCTCGTTCGTCGGTGCCCGTCCCTATCGCCTCGTTTCTGGCATTGTACATCAAGGAAAATTTTGAATTTTAATTTGACCACGCTCATCGCTGGAACTTTCAAGGTCCTTTTATTTATTCAAATCCAATAATCCAATAATATTAATTTGAACAAGAACAATTCACCACCATTCCATTCATCAAGTTTTGAATTTGGGAAACTGAGATCCTGAAGAAAAAAAAGAGCGCGGCTAGGGTTTCAGGCATGGACGCCGCCGACAAAGAATTTTCTCCAGCTACTGCGCTGCTTGGCTCCACCACAGCCGCCGACTTCACTTTAGGCGCTGTGCTTCCCTCTGCTGCAACTCCAGGCAGTCAACCTTACCCGATTCGCAGATTGCCAAGGAACGCATGCAAACATCCTACAGCCGTCGCTCCCACAGAATGCTCTGCGCCCTTCACCGTGGATGCATTCGGCGGTTTACTTCGCCCAAGCCGCAGATCTATTGGGAAAGCTCACTCAGTTCATGCAGGTCTTCTCTGCAAGCGCCCTCCAGATTCGGCTGCCTCCTTACACCAAGCTTCAGAGAGAGGAGGGGACATCAACGATTGCCAGCACACAGAGATCGGCTCCAACAATCTTGCCGTCTCAACCAATGTTGAGCCCTTGCAAAGGCTCCGTATTAGCCTCTCGAAGAAGCCAGATAAACAGGGTAGGGGGCTGCTTCCAGGAAGCACGCGAGACCCAAGCTCTGTGTCTAGGCCCCTCCTTGACTCCTTTCAGATCCATATTTCTCAACCAAAAGGCAATACTATCCTGCAATGGGTCAGTTCTTCAGGTTTGGTGCTGGATCTCAAGCTGGATCTAGAACGGCGGATTGGGATCCCTTCAGGCCTTCAAAGACTTATCTTTCAAGGTAAACAACTTGAAAACCCTCTACCTATCTCTACTTACAGCATTAACAGGAACAGCTCTTTGGTGTTAACCCTACGTTTGAGAGGGGGTGCAGCGGGACAGTCGTCCTCCGCTCCTCCCTTCTCTTACAAAGATGCAGTACATTCTGAGATCCCCAAACCCTCGGAAGCCCTTAAATCCAAGCCTTTTTTGGTTAACAAAACAGAGGAAGTTCCCTCTGTCAAAATTTCCCATGCAGACCCTGTAAATCAACTTCAAGAATATGCAGAAAGAGCCATCATTTGCAGATTCAACGGACTGTGGCCGCGATCTCAAGACCTTTATGATTGGATTCATGCAAACTGGACACATCATTGTAAGGTCAGTTTCTGTTCAAAAGGCTATTTCATTGTTCTTTTTGATGACAGTAAGCATTATGAAAAGGCTTTAGAAGAAGGCCCTTGGTTCATGGGAACTGCAGGGCTCTTCTTAACGCCTTGGTTTCCAGATTTTGATCCGGCAACCGCAGTCATCACCAGGACACCTGTATGGATCAGACTTCCAAACCTTCCTGTCCACTTATGGCATGTTGCAGTCTACAAAGCTATAGGCAACACTTTGGGCAGTTTCATTACGGGAGATTACAGGAGGGAAAGAGTAGGACTCTACACATATGCCAGAATATGTGTGGTGGTGGACTTAAGCAAGGGACTTCCAGACCAAATCATTCTCAAGATAAACGACTTAGTCTGGACCCAGACATTGGACTACAAAAATACAGCCTTCCGTTGTCGCCACTGCCACCAAACAGGGCATCTGCAGTCCACCCGCCCTTCTCTCCCGGCAAAAAAGAAAAAGGAGAATCTCTCCAAGCACAAATCCAAACGATGGGCTCCTTGCTCTCCACCTCCTACCGTGGATTCTGATTCCTCTTGCTCTGAAGATGAGGCCAGCGATGCAGATTTGGATCAAGCCCCTCAAGCTGTGGTTCCTTCCAACGATGGACCGGCACACTCCTCTGATTTAGCCATCGCCCAGAAACGTGCTCATTTGACCTCCTCCTCTGACTTAGAAAAGGAGGGGCCCCCCTCGGAGAACCCCAGTCTTCAAGTTATTGTTGCTCATTCGCCCCTGGATGGATGGGTCAAAGTTAAAAAAAGGAAAGGGAAAAAGCTTCGTGTTGAGACCTCTACCCATTCTGGCTAGAGATCAGTATTTTAGCTTTCCAGTCTTTGGTTGTAGTACTTTGCTTGTTTCACTTCTCCGGAACCGAGGTTGATAGTCCTATCATTGCCGGTTGCCGGTTATCTGTCTCTCTTGATTGTATCACCATCTTGTATCATATTTTTGCTTAATAGAATTAGTCTAATTCAGAAAAAATAAAAAAAATAAATAATAAATAAAAATAAATAAATAAAAATAAATAAAAATTAAAATTAAAATTAAAATTAAAAAATAAAAAATAAATAAATAAATAAAAAATAAAAAAAATTGAATTTGGGAATGAAAATTGTGGGAACTTAAGCATGAATATGTAAAAACCAACACAATTACATCCAATGTTATCACAAAACGCCCATGAAGATTATGTTTCCACAAGGAGATCCAAAAACAATGGATGGAGAAAATTATTATAAAACATTCTCGAGGTATCTTCCATTCTTTGACTTGTTTAGGAGATCTCCCTAGGTTTCCCAAGAGACAATCAATATGCCCTTATTGCGGTGAACTATAGGGCTGGAGAATGGTATTCACTTTGTAAGGGAATTATGTCGCATTTGTAACCAAATCATGAGGGCCTTTGGGGCTATTTTTTGTTCATCCTGGAAGATGACGCTTAGTCATTGTTCCATATTGATTTTTCACATTTAGTAACATATGCAACAATTACTCTCTTGCTTCTCTCTCAATCATATCATTGTAAGGATAAATATGGAGCCTCTGACGAATTGAGTTTTTGGAATGAAGAAGGTGGTGGTCTCACATGGTTGGATACTCAGAATCCATTGTCTGTCGTTGTTGGGGTCCTTGTTTTGAAAATAAAACGGTTTTGAGTCGCAGATAACATGTGGTAGAGCGCAACCACGGTAGACAGAGAGATGTCACGATTGTGAAGAGTTGAAGAGTAGGTGGCACAGATTTTGCAAGAACGAGAACAGATGGCAGAAGGGAGCGACAAGAACAAACATTGGAACTCCTAGTGATCAGGGAGATGCAGCAAACAACAGAGCAGAAAGGAAGGGAAAACTGACAGTCGTATTGGCAAAGGAACAAATAGGCAGTTGGCCAACGTAGACGGGAGGTTGGTGCAGTGGAGAGCAGAGGAAGAGAGTCGTAGGAGAGCTCTGTTTAGTCTGGTTGTTCTAAAAGAGAGTCATAGGAGAGCTCTGTTTAGTCAAGTTTTTCTATTCAGTCTGTTCGCTCTATTCATTCTGTCTATTCTATGTGATGAAATTGTAATCAGTCCTGCCAGGATCGCTCTGAGGAGAAATGTAACTGTCCACTATTGTTAATGCAATATACTCTTATCTAGGTTTGATATCCCGAGTTCTGTAATGTGTATCTGGTTAAGATGAATGTATTGGTCACTTTAAATTTTGTTTTTTTCATCCTGAATATGTTCATAAGCAGCATCTTGTGCAAAGTACATAAACTTGTTCGGAGTACATAGTTATATCTATCTTATTCTGTAGTTGTGATTGGGCAATATCTGATCTGTTCCCAACTTTACTAAGGTCACGGCACACCTCGGTTGAGACTCTCTGCTCTTCGGAGTAGAGTGAAAATGTCAGCATTGTGCTAGATTACTGTGGAAACCTTGTTGGCCTCCATCATAAACTTGGGTCTTGCTCAGAGACCTTCTTTCTCGCCAACAAATGGTTTCGTTGTCGGGACCCCCAAATTTCAGTTAGGAGCTAGATCATGGTATCATGAATTTTTGAAAGGGAAATACGAAGCTGGTGGGATAACCACTTAGATCAGTTCATAGCACAACAACCTAAGTTGAGACAGTAGAGGGAGAAAAATTTCAAGAATAAGGTTCTATTCTCTGAATCTGCAAGTGATATCTACGAAATTTTCTAGGGAAAGTTTCCAGAGGAACTCTATAATTGGTTGTGCAGACTACAAGTCAAGACAGTCCAAGAAAGCTTGCGGAAGATCTGTCGCAAGTGGGTTCATGAGGATCTGGTAGCCCTCCATCAGTTAGATACCAATTTGACCCGAGCTGCAGATTTCTGGGTGCAATCTACCTTGGAAGGATACATAGTGGAATTTGCAGCTGAGTGTTACTAGTCCTTTTCAAAAGCAGAAGACATGTTCAAATCCAGATTACGAGGAGAGCTGTTGAAGGAGATTCCCTTGTGGATCAAAGCTTTAATGGTAGACAAGGGATTGATGGAGTTTCAAAAATCTGAGATGGAGACTTAAACCTTCAGTACTGGGGGAAGGATCTGAGGGAGAGATGCTACAAGTAAGTTGGAAAGGGGAGTAGGGATATGGATGCCGAGACCTCCAGTAGGTTGAGAGAGCGATGAGCACATCGGAGGGCGCAGATAGCTGATAAGTGGCAGGAGAGAGTGATGAAGGAGTTGGAGAAACAGGAAAGAAGTCAACAGAACAAGGAGAAGGCGCCACAGATGACAAAGGAGATGGAAGATCAGACGAAATCCCAAGGAATAGGAGGGATTGTGAAGGAACTCAGGCAAGTGTATAGGAGCCCATCCCAAACAGAAAAGGGAGGAAAGTCCAACATGGAGGACGGTGCCTCGAGGAGATGTCCGATGTGGAGTTGCATGTTGCGATGAAGAAAATATTCCAAGAGGGGTCGGCTCCCATAACTCAAGGTAACTCTATTCCCCAGAGTTCAATTAGCTCTAGTCTCGACCTTCCCCTGGTACTCTATCAACCAGTCTAGGTGAAATTTTTGTTAAGTTACGAGAATTGAGTAAGTTGAATAGTGTTCAATCCACAACAGTAATACACACTAGCAGTAGTGCTAGTAATATCATTTCACAGCCGAGAGATAGAGGTTTTATTCTATTATCACCCACACAAAGAAGCATGGCGTGATCATTTACCCGATACCTAGAGTTCTCTGGGAGGGGTAATGATGATGTGGAGTAGCACTGGTATCTCTGCAAATCCATATGGAGGGCTCAACAGAGACTAGAGGCAGTTAAGTTGATCAAGTTTCAAACTACTCTCAGGGAGAGAGCTCTATGCTGGTTTATAAAATGGTCTAAGGCTAATCTGAACCCAACGATAGACGATGTCAAGAGAGATTTCGTTAAAGAATTCAAGCTACCTCAGACAGATTAGCAAGGTTTGTCAGAGATTTGGGAGATTAAACAGCGAGAGGGAGAGATAGCATGGGACCATATGAGGAGATTCAAGGATGCAGTTGGGAAATTGAGTTACCCAATAGATCCAAATCATCAGAGAGATTGGTTCATCAAGGCCCTTCTTCCGCTAACAAGAACTTCATTAACGCAATAGAAGATTGATACATTACAAGATGCATTGGAGCAAGCTATGAAGATAGAGGCCATGGCAAGATATCCGCAAGAGTTCAAAGGAGGGGCCACAGCTCAAGACCATTCCATGTTGGGGTTACAACATCAGATAGCTAGCCTGACGGAAAATTTGAAGAACATTCAACCAATGAGGCCTATAAGACCCAATGTATGGTGTACGCACTGTCTAATGGAGGCACACATGGTCACCTAATGTCCAAGGTTGTGGGGGCAGAATGCAGGGACATCAGCAGCAGGGACAGAGGGAGCTCCACTAGTAGGAGGAGTTGGGAAGATAAACACACAAGGACTATATCCGCCGCAACCCCATTACCCAGGGTTCCCCACGCAACAGAATCAGGCCGCAACTGAATATTGCGAGATATGCAAAAGCATTGGACATCCGCCCCGCCTCTGCCCAATCTTGAAAAAATACTCTAACATTCCAAAAAACATATACTGTGAGTTCTGTGCTTGCACAACACACAATACAGAGCAGTGTAGATCTCTCGATGATTTAGCGGAACGATTGGACAAGCCTTCATATAGAGTGAATGAGGCTCCCAGGGGATGAGGAGGGGGCATGAGAGGAGGCCGAGCTGGAGGAAGAGGACCTGTACGATGTTACAACTGCGACCAAGAGGGCCACGTAGCCAAATAATTTCCACTTTCTAGAAGACCATGGTTCTCTCAGTGCAGAGTTAACATGCACGCAACATAAGATTGCCCAGAGCTGATTAAAATATGGGAAGAAAGAACCAGAAAAAGAGGAGAAAATCTGGTAAATGGAGAGCCAAGAATACTAGAGACTCAAGCTATGTAGAATGTAGCCATAGTGACATGGGGAGGAAAGAGAACTGGGGAAGATGCACAAACTTTAGACCCGATAAAGTTGATAAGGCCAGCATCTCCGAAGCCAGTGTTCAGGCTAGAACCACAGAAGCAATACTTTAAAGAAGTAGTGGAAACATTTTCCCAACTTGGGGGAAGCAAAGGCATTGGGTTACCACAGCCCTGGATAGATAATGAGAACCAAGCTAGCACAAGCACTATGATTGAAGAATGGTTCCGATTATTTCTAAAAATTGTTACCAATGCACCAATGTTGGAACAATTGACGAAGAATATGGAGATGGTGGTGCGGGAAGCCACAGAACCAAGAGAATCAGCTGGCATGAAACAGAAATACATACGAAGAGTCAAAAGAAATAAGAGAAGAACATGGAAAGAGTTCCGTGTAAACACTCAAGTCGCGAGATTCCAAATTAAGGACACAATGCTTGACGTAGGGTCAGATGTGAACATTCTACCTAGGAAGACATGGGAAGCATTGAGAAGACCAAAGCTGACATATTCACCAATCCAACTCTGCATGGCAAACCAGTACTTCATTGTGCCCATAGGCAGGTTGGAGGAGGTTGAAGTCGATGTTGCGGGGGTCAAGACATACATGGACTTCTAGGTGATAGGCATTATGGGGGATAAGGATCCCTATCTAGCATTACTGGGGATCGAATGGGCATTCGAGAACTATGCAGTAATATATTTGAAGAAGGAACTAATGATATTTGAATACAGGGAAGTCAGGGTCACACAACCACTTGACCCTTATCAAGGACCATGATATACAGAGTCTGTCGACAACAGAGAAGATGCTCAGCTTCTTGATCATCTTTATCAAATGACATCGAGAAAAAGAGAAGATTATATCAACCCAACATTGAGGGGGTAGTGACTTGGAGAAGTGTTTAAAGCTCAGAATTAGGCTCAGAAATAGCTTGGGACGATTGGCAGTAGGGGGGATATGAGACAACCACAAGAAGATGTGCTATTATCAGAAGGATCAATTGGATCAGAACTGAGGTAAGAGAATACACTACTCTATCAAATATGAATTCTATGAATACATTTATTACCAGAATAGAAGATAAGGTACCAATGGACCATAGGGTCCCACTCATGGATGTGGCTTTACAATCTACATTAGCAAGGTGGTGGAGTAACCACCGCAACTCCCTGCCACAATGGAACAAAGTTGCAACAGTGTTGAGAGCCAGATTCAAGGAAGAGGAGGAACCACAATTTACCTAAAAATACCAAGGGAAATACGACCCCACAAAACATTTACAATATTGTGAGGACCAATGGAAAAATGCAGGGTACCCGGAATAACTGTGGGTACACAAATTTGTACATTCACTAGATTTGATTCCACAGGCTTGGTACCTAACTGAAGAGAATAAAAGAGGAACTAGTACTTGGAAAACAGTTGTGGATCAGTTTACGCAATGCTTTTCCTTTGAAGGAAAAACAAAACCATTCACAGAAGCATTGCAGGCTATTAAAAGGGTACTGTTATTTCCAGAGATTCAGGAAGAGGAAGAACAAGCACTCCCACAACAAAGCATCAAATAGTCGGTAACATGTAAAAAGATAAATAGTGAAATGAATGATGATGATCTAGAAGATCTTAGACATCTATATTTTGAAGAAAAATAAGGGGAGTGGGATATTCAAGAAGAACCGACAACAGAAGGAATTCATCTGCTACCATTGAGAACCCAGAAGTTGAATATTGGGACACCGGAAAAGCCCAAACTTGCGTCAATTGGTGACTACTGGGATGTTGAAATGACTAAGGAGATATTCAATCTGCTATAGGAATATGAAGAATTTTTCCCATCCTCAGTAGCGGATTTGAAAGGAATAAAAGGAGACATGGGGGGAATGCGTATCATTTTGAAGCCCGACACAAGACCAATCAAGCACAGACCCTACTGTCTGAATCCAAGAGTGAAAGAAAAATTCAAGGCAAAGATTGATAAGATGCTAAAGGCAGGGTTAATATTCCCGGTGGATGAAGCAGAATGGGTAAGTCCCATAGTCATACAAAGTAAAAAGGAAAAGTCTGAAATTCGAGTTTTTGTTGATTACAGGAGCCTGAACAATGGATGTATACATGACCCATTCCCCACTCCATTCAGTGACAAGGTTCTCGACAATGTTGCGGAGAATGAGGCTTATTCATTTACAGATGGATTTTCAGGATACCATCAAGTAAGGATAGTTGAAGAAGATAAGAAGAAGACAACTTTCACAATCGAATGGGGCTTATTTGCATATCATGTAATGCCATTCGGATTGAAAAATGCACCAACAGTATTTTCAAGGATTCTTATAGCAGCATTTCGAGAATATATCCATAAATTCCTTGAAGTCTATATGGATGACTGGATAGTCTACAGCCTGTTAAAAAACCATGCAACGTTGTTAAGGATAATGTTCGACAAATGTAGGCAACTCCAGATTTCATTAAACCTTATGAAGTGCATCTTTTCAGTACCCTTTGGGACGCTGCTAGGACATGTGGTATGCAAACAAGGGGTTTGCGTCGATCCAGCAAAATTTGAGGTTATAATAAACATAGAAGCACCAGAAACAGTGAAGAAATTAATATCATTGCTAGGCCACACCGGCTACTATAGGCGATTCATCCGCAACTATGCGAAGATAACAACCCCATGGGGGAAACTGTTGCAGAAATTGGAGCAATTTATTTGGACAGATGCCTGTACTACTTCCCTGAACACCTTGAAAGAGAAGTTGGCAAGTGCGCCCATATTATTTCACCCTAATTGGGACAAGAAATTTCATGTCCACATTGATGATTCCAGCATCGCACTTGGAGCAGTCCTGGCTCAACTAGGAGATACTTTAGTGGATCACCCAGTTTATTTTGCAAGTCACAAGTTATCAATAGCTAAAAGGAAATGGTGTGTTCCCTTCAAAAGTTTCGCCACTACCTACTAGGAGGTATGTTTAAGTTTTTCACAGACCATTCAACTTTAAAGTACCTAGTTAACAAACCAGTCTTGGAAGGAAGAATCTGCAGATGGATCCTACTTTTTCAGGAGTTCACCTTCGAGGTGATAGTGAAGCCCAGAAGACTGAACGTGGGTCCTGACCACTTGTCAATGCTATAAAATGGAGAAAATGGTAGGTCTTTGGATGATCAGCTGCCAGATGCTAATCCTTTTAGGGTAGAAGCCATCCCAGACTACTTAGACCAGATAACAACCTATCTAACAACAGGACAGTGCCCGAGTGAATATACAGCAGCTCAAAAAATACATCTTGTAGTCTGAGCAGCAGAGTATCAACTAATAGTGGGACACCTGTATAAAATAGGGTTAGACCAAATCTTGCATAGATGTGTCCTAGATCATGAGAGGGAAGGCATACTGTGGGAATGCCATTGTAGAGTTGCGGGAGGACATGTTGGAGCAAAACCAACGGCGAGGAAGATACTGTAGGCAGGCTTATGGTGACCGACAGTAGACATGGACAACAAAGAATTTGTAAAAAAATGCGATGTGTGCCAGAGGACGGAACATCCATCACATAGTGACACGTTGCCACTTCACCCTGTAAAAGCATTGCAGCCATTTGAGAAGTGGGCTGTTGATTTCATAGGATTGATTGCACCTATTACAAGACACCCACAGGCTAGATACATCATAACCGCAACAGACTATTTGACCAGGTGGGTAGAAGCGATGCCAGTGAAGGATTGCACAGCCGAAACAACAACTCAATTCATATTTGAAAATATCATCAGCAGATTTGGTTGCCCGAGAAGTCTCACCAGCGATCAAGGTACACATTTTATCAATGCAATGATCAAATCTCTGCTAGAAAATTTCATGATACAACATCATAAAAGCAGTCTGTACCATCCACAAGCAAATGGTACAGTAGAAGCATTCAATAATGTTCTGGAAAAGGGCCTAACAAATATTTGCAACGCTGATAGAGATGACTGGGATGAACAGATACCAGCAACGTTGTGGGTGTACAAAACAACTATCAAAAGACTGAACAACCAGACCCTGTTCCAGTTGGTTTACGGGAGGGAAGTAGTGGTACCAACTGAATTTTTCATACCGAGCTTGCTAAATGCGTCATCACTACACTTATTGGAGGAAGACTCATTTAAAGAGCGATTGCGAGAGCTGCAAGAACTGGAAGAGGACAGGTTTCTAGCAGAGTTCCACCAGACTGTCAAGAAAAATAGACAAAAATCTTGGTAGGACCGCCATATTAAGCGTAAAACGTTTACGGTCGGAGGAAAAGTTTTACTGTATGACAACAAGTACCAAAAGTTCCCAGGTAAACTAAGAATGCATTAGCTGGGACTGTATCATGTGATTGAAGTTCAAGATTCAGGAGCAGTTTGGTTAGCACAACTAGACAGCCAGGTATTACCAGGATGGGTGAATGGCGCATGCCTGAAGCCTTATCATGAGTAAGTTATATTATTTCATTTTTTAACAACTCTCGCAAATGAGAGGATTCGGTAGGGTAGATTAGAGTAGGTAGATTCAATAACTCTCTCGCAACCGAGAAGAGAATAGATAGGAGTGAAAATAAATCAAAACCGCAGTAAGAAAATAAACTCATAGTTGTGATGTGGAGACCGCATCGCAACCAATTGTGGTCGGAGGGAGGGTAGTGTCCATCGTGTCATCCATATCATGGAGCCAAATGTGTTGAATATCATTCCATCATCATGACTCATCATTCCCATGTCAATCCGTAGGACTACAGAGATTTGAGAAGTAATTGCTATAATTAGTATCGTCCATACCGCAATAAATTTTCCATATTAGGCCATAATCATTACCCATCACGTCTGCCCAAATCCCGAAGCCACAGTCAGCCATGTCAGAAACCACCTCATCGTGGTAACTAATCACACAATTATAGCCGCGGGGGAAGCAAAAAAAATTAATTAGTTATGCGGTCTTATCAACCTAATTCGTTCTGGTTAGTTACATAACCTACATGAAAGAAAGCGCAAGAATGTCAGAGAAGTCTGAGTTAGAACCAAAAACAGCAGAAGCAATGAGAGAAACGTCATCAGAAGAAGTCTAGAGCGAGAATCCATAGGCAGGAATTTGCAAAGAGAGAGCAAGAGTAGTTTTGCGAGTATACCAAAGAAGAGCAAAAACTACCAAGGTAGCACCAACAATCATCGAGCAGGAACTCGACAAGAGAATTCTGAAAATGGAGTCGTTGGTGGGGAAATATGACAATGCGTCATTGATCGATATAGACCTTACATATTCCTACCAGTTCCCAGCAATGAAGAGGCAAGTCTATATGGAAAATTACACTAGGAAGCAAGAGAAGAATCGGCAAGAGTGCTGCCAAAATTCAGAGGTATTCAGCAATCAACAATATTGAATCCCAGAAATATTCCAGTGTTCGAAACCACAGGAGTTGCGATGCAGTGTATGAAATTCCTGTTGATCAGAATCCAGAATGGGTCACTATGGCTGGGAAGAGAGATACCGATACACGCGGAAGATATTCACAGGCTAATAGGACTATCAGAAGAAGGAAGAGATGTCTCTACAACATTCCAAACTGTCTCCACGAGAGCAAAGATTTTGCTAGATAATTATCCAAAGAGTTTTCTAGATAATTATTCTGCGCAGATATGGTTTGGAGTCAGCCACAGGAAAACCTACATCCGACTCACCTGCGTGGCAAAAAAGAAATTCAAAATGAGACTGTTGAAGTTTCAAATTGATGAGAAAACATTCCACACCGAAGTATGTTCCTGGCCAGGGGTGGGAATGGAGGTCAGAAGCTGGGTCTATCACTATTCGTTTGATGGCATGTTGCCGAATCCACTACCAAGAGAAACGCCGGATGAAACACTGACCAGAGTGTCTCGGCTGCAGCTGACACGCATCATCGAGGAGCTGAACACGAAGGTACAAGGCTTTAATCGGATAATGCAAACTCTAACCAGTGCTTCTCCTCTATTCCCTACTTTTTTAGAGTTTCAGGCCTCCAATTCTGCATCTTCTTCCATAGTTGCACCCATAGTCACGGCCCTACTGTCCACCTTGTTTACTTCACCACTGGCAACCACCACAGTTCCAATAAAAAAGAATAAAACACCTAAGCCACCTGTAGCTACACCTAAGGCCAAGAAGGAAAAAGTTATAGTGTCTAGCTAGGTCATTGATCTCACTAGGGAGGATCAAACGCAACCTATGTATACAGGAGCCCCAATTCAGGAGGAGCCAGAGAGGACCCCCTAGGTAACCTCTGAGCTACCTATTTTCGACCCGTTCTTAGTGTTAAATGTTCAAACTTCATCCCTGGTCCACCCTCATACCTCATCTCCCCACACTCACCAGTCATCGCCTCACACATCATTCACTTCAAAAGACCGTTCTGTCTGCACTCCTTCCACATCAGCGACCATTTCAGACCTAGTCAAAATGCTAAGCAGGACAAATGGAGAAACTGAGGCAGAGGTTAACTCGAGTACGACCATGGTACTAGAGGTTAACCAACCTCCGGTGGAACAAAGCACTTTTCTGAACTTATTAGTGCACGGGGAATCCTTTACTGCAGATATGACGCCCTCGCCCAAGGAGCTGAACCCGTTTCAACAAGCAAACTTAATACTACAACAGGTTCAGCCTACCCCAAGCATGGGTAACCTAGGCAATTCGCCGCCGCAACGGACCCAGCCGACATCACCACAGGAACACTTAGCTAGGTCAATAGCCAGCGGTCAGTCGCTCAGGGAGAGACCGCCAAACCAAGATATGTCTGGGGCTGAGAGTATGCAGAACTGGGGAACAACACAACTATACAGTTTCATTCAGTGTGCAGCACAGCAAGCCGAAGGACTCCTCAACGACCTCCAGCAGAGGTTTGATCAGCAACAACTGCAAATTACTACGCTTACTGAAGAGCGCGATCAGTTGAGAGTAGAAAAAGATAACTTTCAGGAACAACTGGAGAAGGTGAGATGTTTTCAGGGATCTCTGGCCCACCATAATGGCTCAGGATGACCAGACACTGGGCGACATATCGGCTAGCACTTTGGTCGAACGGTCCATTCATGTCAAGATAGCATGTTCGAGTCTTAGCAGGGAGAATCAAGAGCTGAAAGTAGCGCTAGCGACCAGGCCGGCGCTGCCAGACCCTGCTGTCATATATGTAGAGAAGGTAACAGAGAAGCAGGAACAAGTAACCGGGATGCAAGAAACCCTGGGCGCCATGGTGAAGGAAGCCTACAACCTTCTCAAACATTTGCATGAGTGTTCAACCTCGCTGTCTAGGAAGGCACAACCGATCTCGACACAACTGCAACAAGTCTCAAAAGAAATATAGGAGGCCACAGACCTCGATGGCCTTAACCACTTGTACAACCAAGCAGAGGAGCTGGAGACTAAGATACAAAAGATTGAAGAACAATCACCAGCAACGAAATAGGTCCTCCGAGAATTAAGACAACCAGTGAAGCTTACTGCACAAAAGATATTTTAAATGGCCGCAGAGGCCAATATCAAAATTAAGGAAGTATTCAGCAAGCTGCCGGCCGTTTCGGGAGAAAAGGAAGCAGAACAAATCACCACAAAAACGGACCTGCTCATGAAGGGATGGCAATAGGCCATTGCCGACTTCACCGAACTCAAGTCATCAACGTTGGCAAAGGTCCCCGAGTTGGGGCCCTTGTTTGGACAAGGAGAGGAAAAGGAGAAGGCAGGGCCAGCCACGGAGGCAAGTGGACCGATGGAGATCGAGGTAGCAGAAAAGGATTGACTCGGGACGAGTCAATAGCATGTGGTCGGGGCCTGCTGGGGCCCTTGTTTTGAAAATGAAACGGTTTTGAGTCGCGGATAACAGGTGGCAGAGTGCAACCACGGTAGACAGAGCGCTGTCACGGTTGCGAAGAGCTAGAGAGCAGGTGGTGCGGAAGTTGCAGAACTAGCACAGATGGCAGAAGGGAGTGACAAGAACAAACAACGGAACTCTCAGTGATCAGGGAGATGCAGCAAACAGCGGAGCGGAAAAGAAGGGAAAACTGATAGTCGCATTGGCAAAGGAACAAATAGGCAGTCGGCCAGCGTAGACGAGAGGTTGGTGCAGAAGAGAGCAGAGGAGGAGAACTCTGTTTGCTCTGGTCGTTCTGTTTGTTTTGTTCATTCTGTTTTGTTCTATTTGGTAATATTGTAATCAGTCTTGCTGTGATCACTCTGAGGAGTAAGGTAACCGTCCGCTACTATTAATGAAATATACTCCTATCTGGGTTTGATGTCCTGAATCTTGTGATGAGCATTTGGTTATGATGAATGTATTGGTCACTTTAAATTTTGTTTTTCTATCCTGAATATGTTCATGAGTAGTATCTTGGGCAAGGTAGTTAAACCTGTTCAGAGTACTTAGTTTTGTCTGTTTTATTCTGTAGTTGTGATTGGTCGATATTTGCTCTGTTCCTAACTTTACTAAGGTCACGACACGCCTCGGGTGAGACTCTCTGCTCTTCGGAGTAGAGTGAAAATGTCGGCGTTGTGGTAGACTACTATGGAAACTTTGTTGGCCTCTATCCTGAACCTGGGTCTTGCTCAGAGACCTTCTTTCTCGCCAACACATCAATTTTGGAGAGCAATAATACCATTTCAGCCCCAGGATTATGCAGTCGCTTCCAGGGAGCTTACGCAGTCATAAAGAGGAGTAGCATCCGGAGGAGAGAACTTCACGAGATTTCAGTCGGGAGATTGTGAGGGGATCAACCCTTACATAGCTGAGTTTTTCAGACAATTGGAGGCCCTTCTTTCAGTGTTTCCATCAGAGAGGCCAGCGTACCCAGCAGGAGAGCATAGCCACCCCTAGAGGGTGAATTTCCGAAATTCCTTCGCGGGTTTTTCTGGGTTTATTGAGAAGAAGCCAAGATTAATTTGGTAGAATTTGCTGGACAGATTTGAGGTGTCAAACATAGGTCCTAACTTAGGCAGGAGCTAGAGTAGCTAGGGGAAATTGGGCCGAAATTCCGGGGTCAACAGTTGGCCAATTCCTTCGTGGGTTTTTGTGGGTTTCTTGAGTAGAGTCTGGGGTTAAAGTCCTGAAATTTTCTGAGCAATGTAGCAGGCCCTAACGACATTTATTCGGGAGCAGTACCAGCATTTCTGGTAGATTGCAGCGCAAAGCTATAACCATACAGGGTACCATCAGTGGGGGATTTTAGCACTGATTCAGAGGGCTTCTCTAGCTTTCCTTAGGCAAGCCCAGGTGCCTTCATTCCAACACCTCCATTGTACTCATTCCTAGCAAATTAATAAAATGGCTCAACAGTATTTTATGGCTCCGTTGGTGTTTTAATAATAGTTTTTGTTTGTTGACTCCTTAATATCTTTTAGTCTGTTATTATTGTTATTTTTCCCATTTGGGATATTACATTGGTATCAGAGCTTCGTTCTTGGCTCAGCTGTGGGGATCTTTTTCTATGAACAAGAAGGGTAGGCAAAATCTTATCCACCAAAGGTAGTATAGGTGGCAAATATGGGGGAGTCGAGGAGAAAAGGGGAAGCAACATTTGGTAACATTTATTAAGGCCCTAAATGATTTAGCCAAAGGACAGAAGGAAATGTTGGAAAGACTCAAGCAACAAAATAGGAATGAGAGCATCCATCAGGAATCCCTAGTTGGGGAGATTTCAGGGGTCTCACAACAGTGTGACCACCCTTTACCAACCACTCACCCACCATCCTTTAGTAGGCCAACCAGGATCACGATGCCTACATTCTTACCTCCAGTATCAAGTGAGCAAGGTAGGCAGCATGATCATACCCATGGGAGATTATTTCCGAAGAAGAAGGAACAGTGGGGGTTCTAGCACGCAGAGTTCAGATTTACATCGTACCATTGGGAGAACACCTTTTCCCACGTATGATGGATCCACTGATTGCACGACTCGAGATCGGTTGAAAAAGTTGGATACCTCTTTCCAGCTTGACCGAATAACGGAGGGGGAAGCCATCAAAATGGCTACCTCACTCTTGGAGGATGAGGGCACACAGGATTGTGGGGAGCTCATGCATACACCTAGTGTGACACAAGACTCACCCTTTTTGGAGACTTCCTTGACCATGTCGGTTGACATCTTAGTGGAGAGAGTAGAGCCTACCCCAGTAGAGCCATCCATTAAGGTGATGATCGGAGTTGTGTCCGAGTTTTTGGGTGATAACCGCACGCAATAGGTGGGTGAGGTGCCAGGTGATGTATCCACCTTTGATGAGGCACTAAGAGATACAAAGGTAGAGCAAGAGGACATTCCTTCTGTATGTTAGGATGAGGACTCTTCTTTGGATGAGTCCATGGGGTCATATGAGGATGCTTCTGGGGAGCATGAGGAGTCATGCAGAGATGATGACAGTAGGCCGGTTTCGTATTCGAGTGTGCATGTGGTATAAGGGGACTCTATGGGAGATATTCAGGATGACGAGTCACTTGTGATGATTCAGCCGGAGCAACTTGTGGTACAGCTAGAGGGCACATTGGAGCATCGGAGCAGCCCCCTTCATGCATACATCGATGGGGCTAGCAGCACGGTTGGGTCACCTTTGGCCATTGGAGAGAGAGAGAGACGAAGCTATCTAGTCAGATCTCATGCGTTGACTTGGATAGCGGGATGAGACGACCTGAGTTGCACAGGGCGCAACATCTGCATGTGAGGGTTGCTCTAGGTGCAGGAGTTCACACATTCTATCCCTCTCTTGGGGTTGGATGGCGAGAGATTCTGAGTTGGTACCTGATGGAGTGGGTTATGGAGATGGTGATGCACCGAGGTGTAGCTCAGTAGGAGCTTCCAGGCAATGGGGTTACCAGAAGCCCCGATTGGCATTGGGATTTGGGTGGGACTACCCAATACTTCCCATGTATGCCAGTTGACTACGAACTGGAGGGTACAGTTGACCTAGCAGTTGAGTGTACACATTCTCTAGGAGAGTTTCAGCCAGCACTAATGTCCAACCAGCTTAGGTACAAACTTCTTGAGTTTTCTTGGTATGAGGATTGTACATAGGATCACGGGATGATCAACATACTCTGGTAGGAGTTTGACAGAGGAGGGGGCATTGGTAGGCATTCTTCGCATTTGTGTGGGGCATGGAGGACACGGAGGAGCAGAGCAAGATTGGCATCGCGACTAGTACATAGGGAGATTCACTTCTTGGATCCCTTAGGGAGGATTTGGAAGGGAGATCCATTCATTGGAGAGTATGGTGGTGCGACAGTGGAGGTGATGAAACTGATCGAGTATGGGGCGATGCATATGGATACAACCTTAGGCCATCATACCATGGGACTGTTGGAAATACTGAGAGGGGGGTGAGTCAGTATTTCTTTTCAATTGTTAATTATTGCCAGTTAGATTCTTCACAATTAAAGACAGAGAGGTATATAGTAATAATATTAAGGATTAATAAGAACTTCAATCCTTTTCAATTAATAGTATACAATAGATGAGTGAGGGCACTAACCCTTTTAATGAAACAGGCACCAACCTGTTGCCAAGCACCAACTTGGACTTTTGATGAGGCTCTGACCTCTAGGTCTTTGACCCTATCTTCTCAAGGCACCAACCTTGTGTTTAGGGGCTCCTACCTCAAGGACACCAATCCCTCATATCTTCTTTTGATATTTGATTTCAAAGATGCTTCACTCCCCAAAGTGTTCACTGTACTTTGTCCGGATTCTGCACCATCAATTTAGTATTTTGCACCATTAATTCTGTACTATGTTGTGTCAACACTTCAACAATTACACCAACACTTCTGCACCAACAACTGCACCCCCACTTCTGCACCAACAGTTGTATACACACTTCCGCACCAACAGCGGCACCACCACTTCTACACCAACAATTGTATAAAAAATGTGAACAACACAAACAAGTGCTGGAAGGATCCGAGTTACTACAATAAGGGTCTGAGACTGTTATATTTACTTCCACAAGTCTGAGGTAGATAGATCCGAGATAGCTATATATACTGCACAGGTTCGAGGGAGATGTATACTTCACAGATCCAAAGTTGATATGAATTATAGGTTGTTGTATATACTCCACAGGTCTGAGGACTGTAAAGAGCAGCAAATCAAGCTTCACACAATTCTATGCAGCAAACTTAGACTCCACGCAACGGATTCTATGCAACATATTTATATCCTGGGCATTACGTAACATACTTGGATATTTCCTTGTCCGAAATCACAGTCTGAATCCTTCTTCAATTTTCTTGCATTCTCCTTAATAGTTCACGAGTTGTGAACTGGATCTCTTCGATTTATATCCTTCAACGATTGATGATATGAATGAATAAAACAACTCCTATATTAATACGAGTTTTTTTGGTTTGAAATGAAGGACGTGTCTTATGGAGGGAGACCGACTAGTGTAGAGAATCATAGGTTGGCTAGGGTAACCAATAGAATATACGACTTTAAAAAATCAATTTCTCACAAACCGCTGGGAGTTTTGGGGCAAGTAAAGACTCATTAGAACTGAAAAAATATACTATACAAGATGGTATAGGACCCATGTTGATAGGATTCTTCCAAGGTGATAAAAACAATTTTTCTTTGTGACTATCTTTGATTTTTTGTGTGTAGGAGGTGAATAGGACAACATGCCTTTTCCACTGCTAGGCTTCTGCTTTGTTTGGCTTATCAATTATAGGATCATAGTGTCATCATGTAGGACATCTATGTCATCATGATAGTACCCAGCAAAGTCATGAAGGTATAGCATCATGTATTCAATAATAGTGTAGTAATATGTCATAGTGCAGCATCATTAGGAGAACTTCAAATGATATGTTATCATCTAGTCTTTCAACCTTCATCAAGTGTGTTCATTCATTCAACTTGTTACCATCAATGACAACTTGGATTAACAATCTCCCCCTTTGTCATTGGATGGCAATATTTTTCTTCTCTCCCCCTTTGACATCAATGGCAATGGGGTGCTAATGTGCTCCCCCTGTCATGTTGCTCCCCCTAACATACTGTCCCCCTGTCATGTTGCTCCCCCTAACATACTGTACCCCTGCCATGCTGCTTGATTTAATGTGATGCAAGAGCAATGACCCCCATCTTTTGGCGAAGATACTCAAATGCTTCTCATGGAAGGGGTTTTGTAAAGATATCCGCAATTTGCTCTTTTGTATTGACGTATTCCAACCTGATATTATGTTCAGCAACTTGTTCACGGAGAAAGTGGTATTTGATTGGAATATGTTTGGTCCTTGAGTGCATCACTAGATTCTTTTACAGACTGATGGCGCTAGTATTGTCACAAAAAATAGTAATTGGTTACTTAGTTTCTATGTTGACATCCTTCAAGGCTTCCTTCATCCATAGAATTTGTGTACAACAATCAGCAGCGGCTATATATTCGGCTTCAGTTGTAGAAAGAGATATAGATGATTGCTTTTCGCTAAGCCAAGATACAAGATAATCTCCCATAAAGAATGCATTTCCACTGGTACTTTTTCGATCATCCACGCTTCCGGCCCAATCAGCATCAGAGTAAGCTGTCACAATAAGAGTTGAACTCTTAGGATACCAAAGATCGAAATCAGTCGTTCCTTTCAAACATCTGAGAATTATCTTCACAACTGCTAGATGGGATTGTTTAGGACTTGACTGAAATCTTGCTACCATTCCTACTTCTTGCATAATATCTGGTCTTGTAATAGTTAAGTATAGGAGAGCTCCAATTATTGACCTGTAAAGAGTTGCATCTATGAGAGGGGTATTATCATCTTTGCTTAATTTACAATATGTGGTCATCAGTGTGCTCATAGGTGCACAATCTTCCATTCCATATCTTTTGAGCATGTCTTTAAGATATTTTGCTTGAGATATAAACATGCCTGCAGAGGTTTGAGATATTTGTAGCCCAAGAAAGTAAGACAACTCACCAATCATTGACATCTCAAATTTTTTGGACATATTTAGAGCAAATTAATGGCTCATTTCTTCATCATTGCTAACAAAGATTAGATCATCAACATAAACAAGAGTGATCAGAAGTTTTTCCTTGTCCATCTTCATGTAGAGATTGCTACCTGCCACTCCCTTTTTGAAACCTTCTTGTTGCAGATAATGATCCAACTTTGCATACCATGCTCTAGGGGCTTGTTTTAATCCATACAAGGCCTTTTTTAGTTTGCATACGAAGTCTTTTCCTTTAGCAAGATCAAATCCTTCTAGTTGCTCCATGTAAACTTCTTCTTTGAGATCTCCATTTAGGAATGCTGATTTTACATCCATTTGATAAACTTTGAATCCTTTTGAGCAAGTAAATGCTAAAAACATTCTTATGGCTTCCAATCGAGCTACTGGTGCAAAGGTTTCTTCGAAGTCAATTCCTTCAATTTGCGAGTATCCTTTGCAGACAAGTCTGGCTTTATTTCTGTTCATTCATCTTGTTTTTGAATACCCATTTTGTTCCAATTATATTTTTATCTTTTGGGCGAGGTACCAGTTTCCAAGTCTCATTTTTTTCGATTTGAGACATTTCTTCTTCTATGGCCTTTATCCAATAAGGATCTTTGCTTGCTTGAGAAAAATTTTCAGGTTCTATTAAAGATAATAGAGCCACATCATCTTTTCTTGGGGTGCTTATCATCCTACTTCGAGTTTGAATTCCTTCATCTATATTTCCGATGACTTGTTCTTCCGGATGATGTCTTTGAATAAACTTGATCTTAGAGGGAGTTTGTGAAGATTCACTTTGAGGTTTACTTTGAGGTTCTTCATTCTCCTCTTTTTTTTTCAGGTTCTTCTTCTTCATTTTGTTCAAAGAAAGGCTCAGCTTCATGATCTTCAATTCTCTTTTCTGGAAGGCCTTCGTCAATATTCACATCAATGCTTTCCACTATTCTTCGTAGACGATTGTTGTAACATTTGTAAGCTTTGCTCCTAGTGGAGTATCCAATAAATATTCCTTCTTCAACTCTAGAATAAAATTTACCTGGTGAGTCATCATCTATTTTTATGAAGCATTTGCTTCCAAAAACCCTAAAATATTTTACTGAAGCAGGTCTTCCTTTCCATAATTCACAAGGAGTTTTTTCATTATTTGGTCTTAGTTGAGTTCGATTTAAGTTATAAACTGTGGTTCCAATTGCTTCTCTCCAAAATTTTGGTTGCAAATTAGCTGCTAGTAGCATTGTCCTTGCCATTTCTTGAATGGTCCGGTTCCTTCTTTCAACTACTCCATTTTGCTGAGGTGTCCTAGAAGTAGAGAGTTCTGTTTCGATTCCATGCTCTTTACAGAATTCATCAAATTCTTTTGAGGTGAATTCTCCTCCTCTATTCGTTCTAAGACATTTAATCTTAGAATCTTTCTCATTCTTAATGAGAGCCTTAAGATTTTTAAAACATTCAAATGCTTCGGATTTATATTTTATGAAATATATCCACATCATTCTAGTATAGTCATCAACAAATAGAGCAAAGTACCTTTCACCTTGAAGAGCTGGAGTTCTAGTTGGCCCATACAAATCTGCATGAATGATTTCCAAAGGTTTTGATGTTAGAGAACTCCTTAGTTTTGTGGCTAGTTCTGGTTTGCTTTCCATGTTGGCATAGGCCACATACAACTTGATTTGGCTTGCACATTTTAGGAATGTCCCTTACTGCTTTAATTTTGCTGATGTTGACTAGGTTATCAAAAATTGTATGCCCCAATCACTTGTGCCATAACCAACTTTCATCTGTTTGACTTAAGTAACATTTATTTTCTTGGATTATACTGAGAATGTAAACATTATCTGGTGTTCTTACTCCTTTGGCCACAAGTTCTCCTGAGGATGAGTCCCTTATTTCACAATTTTTTGTACTAAAGACAACATTATGTCCTTGGTCACAAATCTGGCTAACACTTAAGAGATTGTGTTTGAGCCCTTCTACCAGCAAGGTATTTTGAGCCTTTCCTTGTCCATTGACAAGGGTAGCAGTTCCTTTTCCAGTGATTTTAGCAGATCCACTTCCGAAGGATACGTTTCCATTTTTCTTATTCAATGAGATAAACTTCTTTTGGTCACCTGTCATATGTTTTGAGCATCCACTATCCACGAACCAATGATTTTCTTCGCTATGAGCACACAGAGCTAGGCCACATTTATCAGTTTTGAGATTTACGCTTTTAGTTTTTTCCCTTTTGAGAGGGAAATTTTGTATATTATGATCATAATTATCACATAATGAGCAAGATGGATCAAACTTAGCCAAAGGATCAAAGGAATTGTAAGTTTTGATTTGTCCTTGCTCTTTAGGACCACGTAGTTGGTTTGTTTGATCGTTCAATTTTGGTGCTTCATTCTTATGAGCCTTGCAATGCTTAGCTTGATGCCCAAAGTTTTTACAATAGTAACAATACCCAAGAAAAATAGTTTGATACTTGTTGTAGTATCCATAGCTTGAACCAACATTCTTCCTTGGAGTTGCTCTTTCTTCAATTCTTGGTTTTGAAATGGGACTTTGTTCCTGACCAGATGACTTTTCTTCTCTTGGATGGCAAGAGAGTACGTTAGCATAACTTCTAGCATTATTCTTTGCACTTGATGATTCTCCTTTGAAACCAATTCTAGACTTATCATGTTGAGGTTTTTGAGTATTAAGAATGTTGTCAAGAGCTAGAGAGCTTTGCCAACTCCTTTTGACTTGCTCTAATTCCTTTCTTAGAGATATTATTTCAGCTTCACGTTTTTCATAGATATCATCCTTCTCTTTTAGCTTAATGTTCAAGAAGTCTTCCCTTCTTTTTGCTTCCTCTTTTTCTATTTTGAGGGAAATTATCTTCTTTTGTAGATTCTCATTTTCTTCAATGGCACTCATTAGCAAACTATCCATGTTTCTTTCATCTTCCAGTTCTGAGTCATCATCATTTGTAAATGCCATGAATAACATTTCTTTGCTTCCAACATAACTACTTTCCTCATCTTATTCATCATCACTTTCTTTGTGATGACACATATTTCTAGTTGATTTCTTTTTGATGACTACAAATAAATCTTCATCAGACTCATCCTGTTTGGAGAAGAAGTTCTTCTTATTAAACCCTTTCTTTTTGTACATCATCCTTTTAGAGTCCTTTTCATCATCACTATCATGTTTATGAGGACATTTTGCAGTGTAATGACCTATTCTTCCACAATTGAAACAAATAAGAGGGTACTTACCTTTTAGCTTAGATCACCTTTTTAGTCTTCGTACAAATTGAGCTAACTCGTTTTCAGTATCAGATTCATTGCTGTTGTAATTCCATCCTTTTCCTTCTTTTGTAGATCTTGAGGCTTTGAAAGCTGCTTCTTTGAAATTTGGACTCCCTTTCCTCATCTCATAGGCAATAAGAATTCCACGAAGTTCATCCATCTTGAGAGTATCTAGGTCCTTCATTTCTTCTATGGAACTTACTTTGGAGTCAAATCTGTCAGGAAGCGATCTCAGGATTTTTTGAACAATGGTGCTTTCTTCAATATTTTCTCCTAGTCCTTTAAGAGAGATAACCACTTCTGCTACTCGGAGGAAGTATGATGCAATATCTTCTTCATCATCCATTTTCAGATTCTCGAATTGTCTTCTATAGGTTTGAAGCTTTGCCTTCTTAACTTTGGAGTCCCCATCATATAGAGAAACCAACTTATCCCATACTTCTTTGGTTGAGTCAGAATTCATGACTTTCGTAAATTCGGAATCGGTAATTCCACTAGTGATGAAATTGAAATCTTTGGCATTAGCAATGTAGGCTCTTCTTTCATCTGGATTAGTTGGAAGACCGGAGGGAGCTTTGTACCCATCCAAAACAGAGTGCCATACTTCAGGGCCAAGAGACATTAGATAGTAGGACATTGTCTTTTTCCAAAAACTAAAATTTGTTCCATCAAAGATAGGCAGTTTCCCTGTTGCTTCCATGTTCTTCATTGTGCCTAAGAATCCTTCTTCCAGCTGTTAGGCTGATAGTGAAGAAGCTGGCTTTGATTCCAATTGTTGGAAATACTGAGAGGGGGGTGAATTGGTATTTCTTTTCAATTGTTAATTATTGCCAGTTAGATTCTTCACAATTGAAGACAGAGAGGTGTATAATAATAATATTAAAGATTAATAAGAACTTCAATCCTTTTTAAATAATAGTATACAATAGATGAGTGCGGGCACCAACCCTTTTAATGAAATAGGCACCAACCTGTTGCCAACCACCAACTTGGACTTTTGATGAGGCTCCGACCTCTAGGGCTTTGACCCTATCTTCTCAAGGCACCGACCTTGTTTTTAGGGGCTCCTACCCCAAGGACACCAATCCCTCTTATCTTCTTTTGATATTCGATTTCAAAGATGCTTCACTCCCCAAGTGTTCACTGTACTTTGTCCGGATTCTGCACCATCAATTTAGTATTTTGCACCATTAATTCTGTACTATGTTGTGTCAACACTTCAACAATTACACCAACACTTCTGCACCAACAGCTGCACCCCCACTTCTGCACCAACAGTTGTATCAACACTTCTGCACCAACAACGACATCACCACTTCTACACCAACAGTTGTATCAAAAATGTGAACAACACAAACAAGTGCTGGAAGAATCCGAGTTACTACAATAAGGGTCCGACACTGTTATATTTACTTCCACAGGTCTGAGGAAGATAGATCTGAGATAGCTATATATACTGCACAGGTCCGAGGGAGATGTATACTTCACAGATCCGAAGTTGATATGAATTATAGGTTGTTGTATATACTCCACAGGTCTGAGGGCTGTAAAGAGTAGCAAATCAAGCTCCACGCATTTCTATGCAGCAGACTTAGACTCCACGCAACGGATTCTATGCAACATATTTATATCCTGGGCATTACGTAACAGATTTGGATATTTCCTTATTCGAAATCATAGTCTAAATCCTTCTTCAATTTTCTTGCATTCTCCTTGATAGTTCACGAGTTGTGAATTGGATCTCTTCGATGTATATCCTTCAACGATTGATGATATGAATGAATAAAACAACTCATATATTAATACGAGTTTTTTTGGTTTGAAATGAAGGACGTGTCTTATGGAGGGAGACCGACTAGTGTAGAGAATCATAGGTCGGCTAGGGTAACCAATAGAATATACGACTTTTAAAAAATCAATTTCTCACAAACCGCTAGTAGTTTTGGGGCAAGTAAAGGCTCATTAGAACGGGAAAAATATACTCTACAAGATGGTATAGGACCCATGTTGATAGGATGCTTCCAAGGTGATAAAAACAATTTTTCTTTGTGACTGTTTTTGATATTTTGTGTGCAAGAGGTGAATAGGACAGCATGCCTTTTCCACTGCTAGGCTTCTTCTTTGTTTGGCTTATCAATTATAGGATCATAGTGCTATCATGTGGGACATCTATGTCACCATGATAGTACCCAGCAAAGTCATGAAGGTATAGGATCATGTATTCAATAATAGTGCAGTAATATGTCATAGTGCAACATCATTAGGAGAACTTCAAATGATATGTTATCATCTAGTCTTTCAACCTTCATCAAGTGTGTTCATTCATTCAACTTGTTGCCATCAATGACAACTTGGATTAACAGGGACGTGTAGGGGCATTCATCATTGGGCAGTGGTCGGTAGATGGGCATGGAGATGCATGGGGGTGTGTTGTAGTATGTCAGACTGCATTGTGGAGTAGGAGTGCTTTCCATTGCATTGAGTACATGCAGGGAGTGACAGGTGCAGCGACGCAAGATGGACACATGACGGTACAAGACAGTATAGCTGTTACCAGGGGTATCAATTGGTGTACAGGGGTAGGTTGCGGCATACAGTGGTAGGTCGAGGATTGCAGTGATATTTTGTGGTATGCAGTGACACATGATGCAGAGCAGTGGGTTCTTGGAGTGTTACCTCCAAAGAGACATATCGACAGGGGCAGTAGGTGTACCATGGGATGCAGCTCACCTAGGATCGATGAGGATCTTGTTGAGCATGTGGAGATGCCACGTTTAGCGGAGTCAGGGCTACGAGCGCGTTATCAGCAAATTCGAGGCAAAGAGAGTGTCATCTGGAGGATTAATCTTGAGCAATCAGGTAGTCTCTTGGTCACACCCTTTGGGACATACATACCCATCATCCTCCAGTGTTGCTTATGGTTGCAGAGTGTTTGGTTGGCACCCCTTGACACTCTCCATTCAGGCAGTAGGGCATGGGAGGCTCACCCTAGACAGTTGGATGATGTACCGCATGCCATGAGCTGGGATGAGACTCTCCAGTTGAGACACTTGGTAGGTTCACGAGTTGACAGGTCCAGGCTTAGGGATGGCATGGTCGATTGCTAAGGTAGCATATGTTCCACCCATGGGCTCACGTTTGAGGGATGGTGGATGATATATTTCGTCTACAGTAGGGTACCCAGACTCTGAGCAGTATCTAGGTGTATTAGCAGGAGTTGGGATAGCGGGTATCACGACATGGTCTGGCAGGAGCAGGGCTGGTACGCATGCGTGGGACAGACTCCTGATACTTGGGGTCCACCCAGGGGATACATACAGGGGTCAGAGATGAGGGCTAGATGGGTTCTAGTAGGTAGTAGCGCTATGCAGCGACATCCCGGGGGGAGTGGGAGTTGTGAACTCCTCGTACAGTTGGGGGATCCAGGGGTCTGTTGGGCAGGTGGATCACTCCACTTTGTGAGGAGGAGGGACACAACAGACAGTGATCCAGTCCACCTTAGGTTTGACACAGGGGGGGAGCATTGAGACCTCCATTGCATGGCGAGGTAGACTTATCATGTTGTTGCTCAGGGTCATGATCGGTAGTGGAGGGGTAGATATCAGTATCATGGAGATGCCCGGGCAGGATGAGCTTTGCTTTCACAAATTTTTTGCCACAAGCCCCCAGGAGAGAGGGATATAGTCTGCGCACGATGGGGGGTATCTCATAGTCAGAGTGGCGCAACGACAACATGGTGGCACCTCTACGAGATTAGCAGGGGACCTGAGCATTACAACTCTACACAGCTCGATAACCTCTAGGGGTGAGCTGTATACTGCATGGGGATATCATGTAGATCTTCCATTGGGCTTTAGTGAGTCACTGATAGAGTGGGGGACTTCATTAGAATGGCAGGATGGTGAGTGGAGTAGGTGGAGCTTCATGTTGGACAGGACGGCTTGGGATCCTCGCATTGAGAGATCCCTTCATATTAGGGCGATGCAGAGGACAGGGAAGATTCAGTGGCGCATCTGAGACCTAGGTCCCAGGCACATTTTGCAGTGACAGTGGGAGCATCAGCTAGAGAAGAGGCTTGCTCAGGAATTGCTTGAGGACAAG